>JANLJB010028594.1:0-11416 GCA_026212285.1 Bursera cuneata | reverse complement strand
TTTTTTAAATATTATAAACTTTTTAAATTTATTAACCTTTTTTTAAATATTATAATTTTTTTTAATTTATTAACCTTTTTTATAATATTATAATATTTTTTAATTAATTTTATTTTTTAAAAAAATATTATAACTTTTTTTCTTAAAAAAGTAAAAAGTCTTGTTCTTATTTGATTCCAGTCAGGAATCAAATTTGATTCCCAAGGGGGTGGAGGGGAATGGCTCATTCCCATTCCTAGGGTAATGGGATTCCCATTCCTGGCTTTTTTTTACCAACCAAACAACAAGAATGGGAATACCTCATTCCCATTCCTATTCCCATTCCCATATGTAATTTTACCCAACCAAACAAAAACCCTACTTTTTTATAAATAGAGAAAATTAGAAAAGTCAAACCCATTTTCATTATAGAAACAATATATGACTTAACTTTTAGAGATAATTAGTCTTATTACCAATAAAAACTGGGGGATTTCAGTTATAACTATAAATAACTCTACCAATAAGAAAGCGCCACATGTAACAATTTTAAAAAAGAATCAACATGTCAATAAGTGTTTACTCATAAGTAAAATGGCAACAAGTACCAATCATATTGGGACATATCACTAAGCCAAAAAGAAAGAAACATATCTACTTACCACGGGGGATCAAGTTTGGATGAGTTTGTGGTTGCTTAACACCTAACCACTATATGAAAAGCAATAAACCCTAGAACAAATGAGATAAGCCAAGCGTATGGTCAAGATTGCAATGTACCCTATTATACAAAATATAATATCAACAAATGAGGAGATTATCATCAATTTTAAGACAACCACACTTGTTTCTTTGAGGCCTCTCTCTCTCTTTATTATCATATCTTTCTTTAATATAGTAACATAAAATCTTTTACTAAATCTATAAAAATGAGGTCTAAAGCAGAGATATATTGTTTCTCCACCTAACTTGAGCGTAAGATGGTTAACGTTAACCACCCTGTCAATGCCGTTTTAATCGTTTATTAATGGTTTGTAGCCTTCCAGAGATGGTAACTCTTCATCTCAAACGTGCTCGACATTGCCACTTTAAAGATGAAGGTTATTGTTCATTCTAGTGGTGATAGATATCGTTCATTGGAAAGGTAACAGATAATTGTTCACTTAGAGATCCTATTTTAAAAGGATAAAAGAGATAAAATCGTCATCTTTACATTTTCTATTATTACCTTACCATATGTATATCATTTCACTTTTAAACTACATTGTGTTGAGTGACAAAATTTGGTTCAAACAAGAGGATTAATAAATTGTCTTGTATAAGTACGTACTATTGAGTCTCATTTCAAAAAAGGCTTTCACTTAGGTAGAATTTGTCAAATACACACACAGGCCATTGTTTTAGAGGTTATTCGCTATAATGGCCAAGTGAAGGGAGTTCTTTTGATTTTTAGCGGATGTAGTGTTTTCTTTAATGATCTAGCCTTTAACTTGATAACCATTTGATTATGCTCATCAACTCATCATTTCTGACGAGCTCGTTAACTTGTACAAATTGACGAGCGTTCAATGCGTCTTAACTTGGCAATCAGAAGAATTAAAATTTGCCTAAATTTGAGAACACGCACTCTAACTTGGTTATTTTCTTATATTTATGTTATTTTAAAAAATTCCATTATATTTTAGATAGAAAATCAATCAAACAAAACATTCATACAAGTCTCAACAGTTAAAATAGAGAAATGGCTGGCAGCAGAAGTTACGATAAGCTGATCAGATAAGTTCAATGGTTCTTGAAATTGTCAACTGTGAAGTCCCATAATTGTGGCAATAATTATTAATATCTTCAAAACTTCCTATATCATCTTGACCGTTAAAAGATAGTTGAAAGACTCTTTATCAAACAATGAATTAAACTAAATAAATTCCTTATTTAATTACCTGCATAGCTTTCTCCGGTTAGAAAGAATTCAGATTCGTTGTACTGTAGAAATCAAAGCTCAAAGTAAAGACCTAAAAGAAAATGATGTCCTCATACATAAATTTAAACTCTATAAATAGAGCATTAATCATTCTTTCAGAACTCAATTATCCTGAACTTCAAAATCGTAAACCATATTGCATACCAAGATTGATAATAAACAATCAATATAAGATAATATAGTTCAATTAGTGAGTCAACTAGATTTCATTTCCATTATATTCAAACACAAACACGCATCAAAATAGAATCTCCAATAATATTCACCGAAGATATACCAACATGCAAATACCAAGTGGGCAAATCAAACTGGCACCTATTTGCTTAAACTGGATGCAAGAAAAGGCATAGAAAAAGCAATCTGATTCAAATTGAAAAAGTTAAAATAGACAGTTGACAATTTATGAGTGCGCAAGCAAAAGATGAAATATTCCGTAAGTATTTTAACTTGTACTGAATAGCATCATAAACGGAACAAAATTAGAAAATATTTCATAACTAAAAAGAATTAGAATGCAAAACAGAAATGTTTCATACCGGTGGCTGGTTGTCTGTGACCGGAAATGTCTAAATTTGTTCAAAAAATTAGCTTCAAGAAACTTGAAAAAGACAGAGAAGGAACCAAAAATTAGGCATTTTTCTAACCTGTCACTTTAAATTATGATCTCTTTAAACAAAAAAAAAAAAAAAAAATTAGAGAGATCATGCTGAGGAAAATATTTCTCTACTAAGCCTTAAAGCTACCTGGAGGAACAACGATCAACATGGTGGTTGTTGCCTTGTGAATGAACTTAAAAATTTTGAGACTGAGATGAATGAATTAAAATGTTTCAGGCGAAACAATGTGCTTGACTTGGGGAACCATCAGCTAAGAGCCGTGCTTATCTGCATATACATATATATATATATATATATATATATATATATAAACACATCTTGACTTAAGTGGTCAATTGACCGGAATTCAATCCTTTAAGCTGTCTGACATTCATCTATGTCACCAATAGTCTCCACAAGAGCAAATTCCATCCTTGAAGTGATGAAAACGATTTGAGTCCCTAACAATAATCTCTCTCTCAGTAATTTGTGAAATGAATTTAGTTGCATTGTGACAATCACCACAAACCCGTAAGTTTTTGAATATTTGTATAGGAGTTTTAGAAGGTGTGCTAATAATTCCAAATGCAATTGCCAATCTCTCACTATGACTTGTGAGGATATGCTCCTTTTCATCATCTTCAACATCCTGTAACACAAAACTGTAGTCTGGAACATAACCAAGGCTCTTCATTTTTGCAGTCAAAATCCTCAACTCATTGTATATTTCTTCACATTTTGGATGAGTTTGATTCCCAGTATAGAAGACATCAACCTCATTATTCACTTCAATTGAACTCCACCCAGGAGTCTTCTTCAATCCTCTACCTCTAGCCAGTGATCTCACTCTATTTACACCCTCCCATTTCCCAGCGTTTGCGTAAATATTTGACAACAGAACATAGTAGCCAACATCCTCAGAATCAACTTCAAATAATCTATCTGAAGCAAATGTACCCAATTCAATGTTTCCATGTACTCGACAAGCACCAAGAAGTGCACCCCACACCGAAGCATCAGGTTTTACTGGCATATTTTTTATAAAATCAAAAGCCATTTCTACATGCCCAGCCCTACCAAACAAATCTACCATGCAGCCATAATGCTTCAAATGAGGCCTGATTCCACACTCTTCTTGCATCATATGAAAATACCATTGACCCTCACTAACTAAACCTGAATGGCTACATGCTGATAATAAAGATACAAAGGTTATATGATCTGGTTTCACTCCCTCATCTAACATTTTTCTGAATAGAATTAAAGCTTTGTCACCATGCCCATGTACAGCATGACAAGATATTATAGCATTCCAGGGGACTGAACTCCCTCTTGGGATTTGGTTGAATAAGGACATTGCATCATCTAATCTCCCACATTTTCCATACATGTCAACAAGGCAAGTTCCCACAAAGACATCCATGTAGAGATCATTTTTAATCACCCTCCCATGAATCTTCATTCCTTTTCGCAAGGCTCCGACATGCGAATAAGCCGGTAGGATACTTACCCAAGTACCTTGGTTTGGGGTTATCCCATTGCACTCTTCCATCACTCGGTATACTTCAATTGCCTCACTTGCAAGACCATTTTGACCATAGCCTGTGATCAAAGTGTTCCATGAAATTACATCTTTTACAGGGAGTCCATCAAAAACTGCACGAGCAGAATCTATGATACCCAACTTGGCATACATATCCACAACTGCATTTCCAACGATAACATCTTTCGTAAGCCAACCTCTCCTCATAATGAATCCATGAACCAACCTACTATTTTTAAGATCATTTAACTGAGAAAAAATGGAAGCCAAGCTGACTAATGTCAACAAATCAGGCTGGGTTCCAGCCTGTTGCATCTTCTTAAAGAACCCATGGGCAGTAATTGGATCACTATTTTGTTCATATGCAGCAATTATTGAATTCCATGAAACAATATCTCGTACTACCATTTGATCAAAAATCTTCAGTGCCTGCCCCAAAATACCAAATTTCGCATACATGTTAATCAAGGCATTGGACACAAACAAATCAAACTCCAATCCATGCTTTATAACATACAAATGAATCAACATCCCACGTACAATATCACCTGATTGTGCACAAACAGGAAGAATACTTGCAATAGTTACTGAATCCATGTTAATTCCTTCCAACCTCATTTCATCCAAGACATCTAAAGCCTCTGTGGAATTTCCATTTTGACAATAACCAGAAATCATTGCATTCCAAGAACCCCTATCTCGGACAGGCATATCATCAAATAGTTGACGGGCAACACCTGCTAAGCCAAAACGAGCATACATATGTAGCAAGGAAGCAGCAACAAAGACATCCCATTCAAAACCAAGCTTTAAAACTAAGCAGTGTATCTTCTTCCCATTGACTAGATTTCCACAAGCTTTCAGCACAGGAGGAAAAGTATAGAAATCAGGCCGAAGACTAGATGTTAACAAAAAATGGTAGAAAGAATCTAGAGCTTCATTAAAAAGGCCACAGCGAACATAAGAACCAACCATTGTATTCCAGGTGTAGACATTCTTATTTGGGATGTGATCAAAAGTGCATCGAGAGAACAAGACATCACCTAACTTGGCATAATGATTGACAAGCCTAGTGGACATAAAGATGGTTTGAATCTCTCCTGATACCACAAGAAGGGCATGTAGGCACTTAACAAGGTCCAATTTGGTGCACGATTCAAATAGAACATGAAAATCAATCCCTCTGTTCTCGTATTTAGTGCCATCTGATGTAATTCGTGGAGGATTGGCAGTTGCTGAAATAAAAGAGCAACAAGCTCGAAGCAATGGCAAGAATTTGGAAACATGCCTAATTTTGCAGCTTGGTGCAAATCTGAGTACAAAGGACAAAGCAAATTAAAGTAAGTGAAAAAGCTCAAAGGCATGCGATGTAGCTAACAAGTATCCAGCAACAAAAGATTAATCACATTGAATGACAAAACTAATTAAATTATGAACAAGTGCTCTTCAACAAACCTTTCATGACAAGGATTTACAGACAAAAGATAGAAAGCTTTGAATCAAGTAAACAGAAAGACTCAACTAAGCCTCCAAAAATAACATAATTATCAAGAATCCACGAGGAAAAGACCATATCTATTTCACAAGAAACCGAAAAACCACTAAGAAGAAATTTCATTTGCACAAATGAGTTACTTTGTTATCCTAACAATTAAATATTAACTGAACTAGGAAGTTGCTTAACGAAGGCCATTCAAGTCAATTTCTAATATGTCTGATTTACATTGTACCCAAAGAGAAAAAAATGGAACTTTAAAAAAAAAAAAAAGACATACTTTCAAGAAAACAACAGGATTATAAACGTGAAATGAAAGGCTGGCAAGGGAGAATGAGGATAAGAATTTACATAAGTCCCAAAAGAAGTAAATAAGCAAATAAAATCCTAGAATAAATGCGATTGCTCACAATCACATAAATTTGAATTTTAATAAGTTCTTGATTCATTAAGTAAATTGCACATAAGTGTTCAAAATGAAATTTTAGACTACAGATTTTAATCAATTTGTACAGTTAATTCCTTACAGACAACAACGTAACCTTCCATTTTTATAGCACATACACTCTTCTCCCATTCGTTTCTTATTACTTTTTATGCACTTTCTCGACAACCAAAAAGAATTTTGTTTCAAATTGAATTCATTAATAGAGCCCCCCGAAATAATAAAATCCAGAGCATAATTTTCTAAGTAACCAAGCAAACTCAAACAACTAAAAATAAAAAAGAAACAATTAAAATCCAAATACAATTCCAACCTTTAAAAAAAAAAAAAAATAGAAATTATTACCTCATACTGAAACCATTACTTCTCTTTAAATTAACATCCACTCATCAGAAAACCGGATACCCAGATCCTGACCAACAAAAAATCATCAAAAGACCTAATATTCATCCATAAATATCCAAACTTGAAATCCATAAAGCGAAACCTGAGCTTCAAGCGAACTGAAAAGATTTATTACTCTTTTTGCTTGCTCCTCTGAGAGTGTGGGAGTTTCCTAGAGTTGGGCTTTGAGTAGCTTAAGCTTAGATAGATTGGAGCTCAAAAAGGAGTTGAAAGTCGTCTGTAGCAACCAGCATTCAACCAACCTTAAACGACAGGGACTGAATATCAGGTATGTTTCTTTGATTACAAAAGATGGCAAAAGGCTGGGCCTGGCCCAGGCCGGTCTGGCCTGGAAGCTACAGTATAGGCTGGGCCAGAGCCGGGGCCTAAGGCCAGGCCCAGGCCAAGCTTTCAGGCCTGCAGGCCGGCCTGGCCTGGCCTGCCTACGCCTAGACTGTAGCAACTTTTTTTTTTTTTTAAAATATATCATACTTCATATACATTAATATATTTTTTGGCTAAAAAATATATATATATATATTGAAACAACAAAATGATTTAAAATGAAGAACCCCAGAATTGAAAAGAAATTTAATTTACTTTAATACCTGCCTTATTTACATATGGTTATGTTTATTTTTCACCATTTACTTTGATGAACACGACTTAATTGTTTCCAGATTCTAATTTGTGTCCTCAAGCTTTAGCATCTGATGTATTTTAAATGAAAAAACGGCATAGGCTTCTCAGAATCTCAACTCTCAAATCATTGACAAGTTTTGTTTTGCCATGCTAACTTGTCATGGCTTCAAATATTTGACTTGGGATATCTTAGCACAAATTTGACCTCATAAGACGATATTGTATAGTCAGATAGAAGCAAACACAGATATCACTTGATCAAACAATAGTATTTTATTTTCTGTATAAGGTACATGAATGGAACATAACAAAAAGTATAAAAACATTTTATTATTTATACCATAGTTTATATGTATATAACAAAGAAGAAAACTTACCACAGTAGAGCTGCATAGACAGCAGGAAATTCTTCTTCAATGGCACATCGACATGATGACACCTTTTCTCCAATAAAATATTTGATGGAGTTGAACGTTCAAGGTATTACTTCATGGTACTTCTGTTAGCTAGGTAAATTTCAGATTCTTTTCCCTGTTCTCCTGCGACTCCGCCTGCAAAATTCATCAGCTAAAGTATGAACAAAACAACTCAATGGAAGTGTCACCAATGACAAAGCACTTGAACCAAATCTAGCATGTTAGAAGAGAAAACTTTGAAATTTCAATTTCAAACAGTCAATATGGAAACACAGATGGAATTGCTTCATGAGTTCTCCACCACTTCATCACATGCTAGTTTGAGTTTCAAATCTGAGATTACCCACTGTCTCTGATATGCAAAGAACTTCAATGACCATAATAACGCTTAGAACTGCAAAAAACAAAATTGTATATGGAGATCAGTTAAGAAATGCATCTACCAAGATAAAATGAGCCTAAAAAATGCTTCCAAAAATATAAATAAAATCCACATCTTAAACAACTGAGGGCAAACACAGTTTAAATGGAGAGCTTTAAACATAGACGCAACAGTTATAAGGTGAAGCATATATTCAAGCTACTAAAGATAGAACGAAGTACAGGGAGAAAACGAAACTAATTTGTCACTGGCGCTGCATTCAAAAGAGCCCCAGACACATCACAAAGTTGAGACTTTCTTTTTTCCCAATAGGTAGTTCCATGTGTTTATACATATACTGTCTTTGTATCAAACAATTAGCTATCGAATTTGATTTTAACCTGCAAACAGGAACTAACATAAAAGGGCAATCTGAGAGGTCCTAGAACATGATGAAAATGGCTGTGTAGCCATGAGGCTGCTAATTTATCTCTTAGCCAGTTGTTAAACTAAAAAATGACCTACAACCGTGTTAGATTATCTTTACTCAAGGTGAAGGCTTTGGCCTATTTTGTTCTTTAAAGAAAGCTTTAGACTTTTCCCTGGACACTGCATAATACTTGTGCATGGTTACTGCTGAAAGGATTCCACCCTACACAACTCCAGTTAGAAAGACAAAAAGTGGTATATTCATATATTGCCTTAACAAGGCCGTACATCCATACTTATCTGTACATCATTTATAACAAATTCTATGAATATTTAAGTTTTCACCTTATGCATTTCAAACATAATCCCAACATCATTTCAAATTTCTTCCCAAAGGCCATTTATTACTCAAATATTGCAAGAAATGTCCCACTGTCTACATTAAAAGTCTTAGCAGCTTCCAAGCTTTTAAAATGCAACAATTCTCGAAGGAGCACTGACACTATCTCAGCTCTTCCATCATCAAAAGGTAATGCAATCTTCTTTGATCAGTTTTTTCACACACCAAGTTAATTGAAGATCCAGTTGTTTGAATTAACCCCAGTTTTCATTGTTAGAAGGTAATGCAATGTCTTTTCATCAGTTTCCACACATCACAGTTAATTCAAGATCAAGCTGTGTGAATTAATAGGCCATGTGAAATAGGATATAATCTATTATGCCCGAATCTGACCATTAAAGCATAATTTATATTTGAAT
Source organism: Bursera cuneata (assembly GCA_026212285.1). NCBI lineage: Eukaryota > Viridiplantae > Streptophyta > Magnoliopsida > Sapindales > Burseraceae > Bursera > Bursera cuneata. The sequence goes on along the minus strand of JANLJB010028594.1, from coordinate 2,386 downwards.
CTCTGGAAGGCAAGCCAATAAATCGAATTATAGAGTGAGAATTGTGTTCAAGAAATCTTAATTTATATTTGTCTGTGTTAAAATAAAAGGATCTACATGAAAAACAATTCAAGCTTTGAATAGAATAAAGCAAATAGAAATACCAGTCAAGTGTCACATAATCTAACCTTTATGCCATTCTCAAATTCCAGCCAAATTGTGGAAATGGAAGCAAGGATCTGATCCAACGTTTTGGAGTAAAATGCACCAGCAACATCATTCTGACCAATATCGAACATGTAAAGCCCCTCTGTAAAATAGTCCTCTGCTGGAATGTATTTATTATATTTTTACCTGCAATTCAAAGAAAATCTGTCTATGTTTCTTAATCTATGGTTATAACGTACAAATGTAAAAATATTTTCCTCAAAATCCTTAGTTATACAAGCTATGCAATTTCTGAAAGTCATAGGTTGAAAACTTGAGAGGATCATTACCTTTAGCCAGCAACTCGAGCACCCGCGCTTTAAAACGAAAGAACTGATTCACCTGAATCCCAAATGAAAAAGGACTGACAGAGGTTGGATTTGCTGGAAGTAGGGGTGTACTCGGGTACAGTCGGGTATTACTATACCCGAACGGACCCGATCACAGTCAGGTAAGATAAGATTTCACCCGCAAGCTCCCTGTTCAAATTTGATAACCGACTCGGGTTGGGTTGGTCGGTTCGCGTCGGGTGGAAAAATTTGATTGATGCATACCAATTCTGCTCTTTAATTTACTACTTAAAGTTGTTTCGGGCATTCTGCTCAATAAAGATGAGTAGTTGAGCATTATTTCCATAGTTTTGGCTTCCTTGTATCACATTTAGGAAAGACATCAAATTTAATGTAATTTAAAATAAATAAGGAAAAATTTATTTAGAGCTTAACATTTGGGTAAAATAATAATTTTAAAAATTAACATTGAGAACCATGATTAACTGAACTAAGTTAATAAACCATAGTTTAACAAATAAATTAAATAATAATAATTTTATTAATCTATTTAATATTTCTTATCATCCTTGTCGCCCCACCCCCACCATCGCAGCACCACTCATCGTTGTAAAATACCCAAGCCAAATAAACAAAGCCACCCACGCAGATCAGCAACCACAAGCACCATGATTTTATTTAAGGTTTTTTTTTTTTTTTTATTTGATTTTTAACCCTTAAGAAAACAGATTCATTAGAGTTCAGCGAGTAGTAAATAACCACAAGATAAGTTGCACAAAAGTTTGAGTTCAAATAAACACATATAAAAGGTAAAACACACATGAGAAAGCGTATTGCACTAAAACACACCCTACAATTCGGTTGGTTATGTTCGGTTCAGCTCCAAATTTTGGGAAAAAAAAATCCCACTAAAACACATCCATTCTATCCCTCAAAAAAATTCCATAATCTACCCATGGTACCAAATAAACGCTTAATAAGCATACTTAAAAATAAAATACCTCATGAAATTTTATAAGCTCGAAAGCGCTTTCTTCTTGATATGAGTGAGAGAGATGAGGGCAAAGGGCGTGATAGTGAGGACCCGCCGCAACTAGTAAAACTAGAAGAAGAAAACAGGAATGATAATCAGGTGTCGCAGTTTGATAAACTATCTATCATCGACGCCAACGGATTCAACTGGTGGCCGGAGATGAAGATGAGGGAGTGACTGCCGATGGCTGGAGAGGAGAATGAGAAAGGGAGTTAACGTGTGGTGACAGTGATGACCAGTAGTGCTTGCTACTGGTGTGGTGACAGTGGTGTGGAGACGGGAGGGTGGCAGAGGATGCTGGAGTGGAGACTGGTAACTGGAGTGGAGGGTGATGTTTAAGGTTTTGGTTTAGCTGTTCAGGAAATAGGAAATTAGGAATTAGTTTTGTTTTATTTTTTATTTATTTTTGTTTTATATTTATATTTTAATTCGGGTCGGATATTTTTATCAGATTTTGGAGTCACCCGTCAACCGACTCGTGTAATTAGGTATAAATTTTACCCACCTGTTAGACTCGAAATCCATTGTGCTACCAGACTTTACCTGATCGGTTCAAATCGGGTATGTCGGATCAGTTTGGTGTTCGAAGAACATGTTCACCCCTCTGGAAGTATAGTTGATCCCGCAGCTGCAAAATTGCATCCTTTTTGGAAACTTGGTGAAACGGCAAGTCCATTGGTATCCCTATTGCATCCACTGCATCACAATATAGGTTCGGCCCGGTCCGTTCCGGCCCGATATTGTTTAGGCCTGGCCTGACCTGGCCCATAGGCCTGTCCAAACCAGGCCTGGCCCGGCCTTTTGGCTTTTGCCATCACTTACAAGTGCCCAAAATGGTAAAATTGCAAGCGAGGCAATTTAAGGGCACAAAATGATT
>JANLJB010028593.1:0-11405 GCA_026212285.1 Bursera cuneata | reverse complement strand
ATGCTAAATAGTATTGCAACATACCAATTACAACACATATTTCAACAAGAAGTTTAAGATTAAGAGTTTCAGAGAGTCAACAATTACCAAACACCAAGGTCATTATTTCCAATTAGAATGCAGAAAATTAACAGCACCAATAGAAAGCACTGGAAAACTGCACAATAAGTTCTCCGCATGACAGTGAATTACTCACCTGAAATTGCTTTAGTTTGTGCAGTAACAGTATCCATAGTAAGTCCTGAATTACGCTGGCTAAGATTCTCACCAACACAAGCAATCACCTTTAAACCTTGAGAAAGTGCATATGCAACCTTATCCGCTACAATCTGAACGAAATGTACAGAAGTTACCATGTTTTGTGGTCATATTAAAGAGTAAAAGATGAGCAAATGTGAAGCAGTAGTTGTAGACATATCAAAACCAGGGGAAAAGTCTGACATCAAGGCATAAAAAACTGCTTACCTCGTTTGATTCATTTATGAGTTGTCTCCTTTCAGAATGACCAAGAATAACCCAAGGAATGCCCAAATCAACAAGCATCTCCGCACTGCACATATACAAATATCAACTTAAATGGATGACCGTGCACCAGTGCAAAACATATTTCTATTAAAAATTATGCAAACATAAGACTGAACAGCTGGCTAATCGGCATAAGGATTGTGACAAACTGAGATCAGAAGATAAGCAGATAATTGATGCAATAACTAAAATGTTAATCAAATAGAACCCATCATTAGCAGATCAAAGTGCTTCGTGTTTAGTTGTGCAATTAATTTTTGCTTCTATAAACTCAAAATTTCAATTAATCAAATACTACTCCAACAAATCAACGTGACAGCGTGCAGGGTGATCAATTGTTTATAGCAACGTTGTGCATGCTCACCTAACCTCACCGGTGTAAGCACCTCCCTTCTTGACCCAACAATTTTGGGCCGCAACATGGAAATCAGCCTTCAACGAACTCTTCACCGTAGGAAGAAACACAAACGGTGGGCTAACCACAACCTCTGTAACGCCATCAAACGTTCAACACGTCAACACTTGTAATTGAGATTGCATCTATTTGTACTCAAAAAACTTCTTTCACCTTAAATTATATAAACTCAAATTCAAACTTAACCAAATAAATGTGAACGAAGTTGAATAATAATAATAATGATGATGATGATTATAATGACAATGATAATAAGATAATAATCAAATGGCATTAAACGACATGGACGTACCAACGACATCTTTAGATGGCACTTTGCCTTCATTGAGTACATTCACTAGCTTCTTCACTTCTTCAGTTGTTCCATTCTACTCTCAATTTCAAAACGAATGCATCGATAATTAATTCTCCAAAATAAGTAAATAAAAGACTTCAAATACTAATGCTGATCATTTAACCAAAACTAGCGGATCTCATGATTTGATCAATCAAATTCAAATATTCAATGCAAGCAAATCAACGGCAGTGATACGGTGACGATCATATTAATAAACTCGAAATGTAGACTTACACATTTCCAGTTGCCGCCAACAAAGAACTTCCTGGTCATTTTTTACGATGATAACAAAATCACAGAGGCAGAGAGCGTGTTTGGTTTTGCCTTTTGTTTCCAGTAGCGATTGAAACAAGCATATTTATGGAAAGTTTCAACTTTAAAGGTTGTTAGAGTGTCACTAGTAACCTCTTATAGAAAATTACTTTTATGACCTGGCATCTCGAATATCTGTTACTAGCTGAGCGTAAGGGTGACGGGCAGTTTTGTCAAATTGAAAATAGGTGTTCGGTAACTGTGGGTTCGGGCAAACGGTTTCTGAGGATTGTGAGCCGCGGGTCACCGACAAGCGTGGGTCTGTGGGTGGTATCTAACAGATTAGTTGATGGGCATGGCTACATCCACGTCATCATGTGTGCCACTCGTGAGTCTTGCAGCCGTTGCATCATGGGTCATGCGCGCTAGGGGTTCACCGTTCACATCACCGTTTTCTTTTATACTTCAATTTTTATATAAAAAATATGCTATTTAATATGAAAATTCCTAAATTAATTTTTATTAAATGTAATAACAACTAATAAATCAAATAAATCCCTCTTTGATAAATCTGCTGAATAAGTGAATGGTAAACGTTGAACCACGTTGGCTGATAATTCAACAATATCTAAAAAAAAAATATTATACATGAAATATAACTTTTACATAGATATGAGTCATGTGAACAATCTAAAAATTGAAAATAGAATATTAATGTTATAAACAGCAAATCGATTTAGTCCAAGTTAAAAATATATTTTTGTATATTATATCAAACAAGTTTTCAAATTTTAACCAAGATTGAGACAAAATTCAAAATTTCGGATTGTATTTTAATTATTTGAATATCATTTTCAAATCATAAATAGATAAATAAATAAGTCATAACTTTATACTATACAATTTGGTTGTCGTCAACAATATGATTTCATTAATATGGTTGACTTAGTGATATGATCATTATTCTAAACATCATAACAACTAACTAATACCATATCTTAATAAATAATATGGTCATCGTTATTAGGGTTGTTAGCATGGTTATCTTCGTAATTTTATTTCCAATGAACTCACAAAAGTTTTTACTTTTTAAGAAAAAAATCCCCGCTCATTTTAAAACGACATTTGGCGCCTTAAGGGTAAAAACGGAAGACAAAAAGACTTTCCTTTTAAGAGCGTTTCATTCCCATCTTTTCCCGCTTACCATATACCCGGAGTAGGGTTTCAATCAAATTCACACAATTCAAAATCCTTTAGCAACCAATTTACTCTATAATTCGTTTTTAAACCAAAGCTTCAGATCCGATTCGATTTACAGAGATGGCTGGTCAATCAGATTCTGCTATCTCTCTGTTTTCTCCGCAAGAGGTTTTGATTTATCTTTCGAATTTTTTTCTTCTTTTAGAAAATTTATTTATTAATTTTGGATTTTTGTTTATCAGGTTGAGTTTGTGGCGGAAGATGAATTGGTTGAGATTGTGCCGAATATGAGAGTAGAGCCTCTCAATTTCATATGTGTATTTTTCGAATTTACCCTTCTCGGTGAAATTGAAGTTAATCTGTTGTTTTTACTAAGTTTATGTTGCAATAAATTTACTATATGGCAATTTCTTGAAATGGCAGGGCGATTTTGGTCCATTCTTCCCACAAATACCAATTAAAGTGCCGCTGTGGCTCGCTGTAGCTTTGAAGAAGAGAGGGAAATGCACGGTTCGGCCTCCTCAGTGGATGTCAATTGGTGAGTACATACCCGTGTATGTATATATAGATGCATATGTACTTGCATCTATGTGTGTGTCAATTTATATTTGATTAATCGTTGTGCTTCAGTAAAGCTTGTGCAATTCATGAATTACCTCTTTTAGATGTTAAATTTGATTGAATAGACATTAGACAGTTTTTTTTTTCTCCCTGGGTATATAGTAGTAATCTATTGTCTATGATTATGTACAAGAAGTCGAAAATGGATTATAGATTATAATTTTCTAATTCCGTATGTTATCTTTTGCTATGTGGATAGAAAATTTAACACAGGTTTTGGAAGGAGAACGAGATGATCAAGGGACATTTCAGGCTGTACCATTTCATTATATTGAGATCTCAAGACTTCTTTTTGACCAGTAAGGATTAGTGTTGTTATTGTTGTTGTTGTTGTTTTTTTTTTTTGTTCAAATGAACAATGTTGACAACAACTGTTGGTTTCTGCATGACAGTGCACGTGATGACATTCCTGACATATATATGGTGAGTTTTAAGGTTATCTAAACATTATTTAATTACACATTTTGATTTGTTCAATAATCTCGACAAAAATCTTTTTCATAGGTGAGGTCTCTTATTGAGGATATTAGGGATGTACGGCTGCATAAAGTTGAGACTAATTTAGAGAAATTTAGTGCTACATCTGCGGTGAAGGTAGGTTCTTTATCTCTTATATCTTGATCATGTTTCAAGGAAACATAAAAGGATGAATGTTTCTAAAAAGGAGGAAAAAGTTTGAATGTCTAAACATAAACATAAAACTTAGGATCAAAATACTAGTAAGTAAATGTGGAGATGATCACATAACATGGCAAAATTTTGGTGGTATGCAATCGTGTCTATGTCTGTGGAGGAGAGGAAGAGGGAGATCCTCTATGTTAAACTTGGGACATCATAACTTCTCTTATACCATTCTTCTAAATGCAGAACCCAATCTCTTCTTATCTCCTTCTAGGAATTATATAGCAGCAACACTGTGAGAATAAATGAATACCTTGTCATTATGTTTTGAACTTTAGTGGCGCTAGCTTTATCATCATTAATGGCATCAAGCCAACTCAGAAGTTTACCTGTTGATGATTCTGAGACATTATTGAGAAATTAACACAATGCTTGCATAAGTCATCTCTTTGTTGTGGCTTATTATATGTTCTGCAGCATGTGTGCACTATTTATGCATGGGTGTTGGAACTAACAATTATATTTATTTCCATTTTGTTATTGTGCTCCTCATCTCTTAAACATGATGTTGCAGATTGCTCATCTGTCTGCAATGGAAGTGAATATAGTTCGACCATTCGTTGTCAGAGCCCTACAGGCATTCTATAAGCATGATAATCCAGTACTGATGTCAGATTTAGATAGTGTATCTGATAGACAGCCTCAAGTAAGACGGCCACAAGTACCTAATAATGCAAAAAGGGTATGTCATGGCTTATACAAACTATTTCTTTGTTTTAAATTTTATTTATCAAGAAGTTTATTGGTTAACAATTTGTGATTGAATGCAACAGTAAAGAGTATTTCTTCCACTGAACTGACATTTTATTATTTGAATCATCTTTTTGTTTTACAGCAACCTCTGAGGAGAAGATAGAAAGTCATAAGTTTTTCTAATCTGATTCCACCTCACGGTAAACATTGATCTAGTCAGCAAGCAAAGAAGGTAATTCTGTTCCCTTTCAAACCCTTTCCAGTGGAGCCTTTCAGTGCCTTGCTCTCGTAGTTCTGAAATAACAGTGGTTTTCATGTTGAACCCACATTGAGTAATGTTATTGTATTATTATTTGTTTATTAGTATATTTTTTTATGGAATAAGTTATGATTCTAAGTGAATGACATGGAGGATTGACTTTGATTTAGTACAATTCACATAGTCCTAAAACATTTTGTGAATAAGTTCTGCATTTGGAGATGGTATTAGTGGCCTTTTCATGTGTACAACTAGTGGCATTGTACTTTTTAAATTAATAAGTCAATTAAGTATTCATGGATATTTATCTGGACAAACTATTTTGACTGAGTTGCACGAAGTTGATGAGCATTGAACTTGCTACACTGAACATATTCCTCAACTTTAGGGGTAGAAGGAGCAATCAGAGTTTTGACTGTTTTGGTAAAAGAATTAAAAATGGTCTTTATCAACACGATAGGGAAGAGTGGAGGTGAGAAGCTGTAAGCTATCCTGGAAATATTGGATCTCATATAAACTATCAAGCTACTATGAACAGGTTTTTTGTAGAGAAGAAATAGGAGAAGAAGAAACAGAAAGAGATTTATTAGGAGAGTCTTTCCATGTTTGGAGCACTTAACCATGTAAGATATCAAGAACATTAAAAACTCAATCGCGGCAAAGCCGAACTGAGAGAATTTTCGTATACTCCTAACTTGGTTCCGATACCAACTTGGACAAAGTCAGGCTTCAATCCAAGGTATTTATCGGGTATTGCGTAAACTTGTCTCTCTTTACTGGTTCAACACACCTTTGATAGAGAACTTTTATAGATTAAAAAACAACTTTAAAAAATCAGATTGAGGAGAGAGGATTCAAGAAAGATGAGATCAAAACATCAAAAGAGTAAAAACAAAATAGTAATTTAGAATAAACATTTTGGAAAATTTTACCTCATTCTTTCAAGAGGAAATGAAAGCCCTATTTACAGATGGAGGATTCTCCTTATACAACCAGCAAGCTTATTAGTTACAACAACTATATTTATTAGTTACAATTATTGTATTTATGACAACTACCTTATTATTTACAATAACCATACTTATAAAACTAACTTATTAGTTACAACAATCATACTTATTAAAATCAACTTATTAGTTACAACAATCACTTATGACAACTAATTTATTAGTTATAACAACATACTTATTACAGCTAACTATCATCTTTTATTAAACAACCGTCTTGTGGGTTAAAATTGTAATAAAAATAAATAAAGCCCACATTGTCTTTTTGTTTGGCTATAACTCTTGCCATAGCTTATTTTGACTTTGCCCCATTCGTTTAAGAATAACAAATTAAATATAGCCCGTCATCACCACTTACCAGTCATGTCCCATCTTCCGTGGCTTCAAGAATTATATTTCCAAAATAATTTTCACCAATAGATAAACGTAGCTTGGACTCCATCTTATATCTTTCTTGAATAAGTGGAATACATAGCCATAAATCCAAAACCAAGAATCCCATTTCAGAAGCCCTTGTTGCACTTCACACCCCTTCCTTGACAAGTCAATCCATCTCTTTTCAAAGGATCTTTTAACTAAATCTCATAACATCTTTTTTTTTTTTTTTTTGGTTATTAAAGATGTAATTTAGTATGTAATTGGGTGTTTGAGNCCCTTCCTTGACAAGTCAATCCATCTCTTTTCAAAGGATCTTTTAACTAAATCTCATAACATCTTTTTTTTTTTTTTTTGGTTATTAAAGATGTAATTTAGTATGTAATTGGGTGTTTGAGATATTTGTGAAAAATGCATATTTTTCACGAGTTTTTTGAAACAAAACATTCTTATAATAGATTAATTTCTGTATTCTATTCTATAATATGTTTCATGTAGTTGATAATATTTTAGAGTTTATATACATGTATTACAATCTTCTCTATTAAGTTATATTAAAGGTAACTTATAGTGAGCCCATCATGTCTCTATTTGTTAGAATGTTGTTGAAGTTATGTTGGACCTACAGTCAATAGCTGAAAGGCAAATTGGGGGCTTAGACTTTTATGCAGGAAAAAAGCCTTTAATTCCAATTTTGATCGTAATGCAATGTTCTCCTTTTGTGATGTGTGATCTTTTGAAATCATATTTCTGAAGCTCACTGCCACACGAAATTTAAAGCTTGTGGATTAGGAGAACCTAGAAAAACTTGTTGAAATGTTGGAAAAACTTTCCAACTTAGAACTAGAACTAGATATGGTAGTCGTGAAAAGTCTAGTTCTCTTTGAAACAAATTTAATATTTAGACCCTAATTTTCTTTGGTGCGTTTGATTTAGATTTAAATCTTTATAATATGTCTTTTACTGTTTTCTCCTAATAATTTTAAATTGATTCTTATTCTATGGTTTGACTTTTCCGGTTGGGTTTTCATCAGTTCAAATTCCTTTCATGTTTCCTTTTCATATCAAATTGTTTCCTCAGTTCTCATCTTTTTAATCGTTCTTGTTTGAGAATGGTACTAATTCTTTGCTCACTACTGGTACTACGAGTCATTGCTTGTCCATTTAGTTGCGAATAATAGTGTTATGCAGGAAGTGTACCTTGTGTTCATATATGGCTAAAGCTATTCGTTTTGAGAATTAAGACACTTCATTTCTAGAAACTTGGGACAGGCACATGGGGAGTTATTGGGTTCCCTTTTCACTTGGTTAACATTTATTAGGTAACGAGGTGATGTTATTCAAATGAGTTAAACTCAAAGCTCAAATGAAAAGTGGTCCACAGCATCTTCTTCGTCTCTTGTCACATCAAGTTGTGCCAAATGGCCATTCTAAGCGCCAGAAATCATTGAAGACAATCCATCTTGTTTTTTAGAAAGAAAGAGAAATCTGGATTTTTCTTAGGTGCCAGGTCGAAAGCGCCAGAACATGCCTCATGTTCCTTCTCCAAACCCGCCCTTAGTTTATGGGAATATTAAATTAGTGTTTACTCGCACATGCAGTGTGTCCCCTAGGCTTCTTATGTTTATCTGTTAATCCTAAGTTCACATAAAGTGAAAAGGACAGGTAATATTCACCTTCTAGAGAGCATATTCTATCAGGGAAATTTCTGAAACTCTCATATGGATAGAGCTTTTGAGTTTTGCTTCTTTAACAGCTTAACCATGATATATTTTGGTAGACAATATTAGACAGAGTTAGGAGCTAGTTACTGGCTTACCATATATGATAATTTTGTTCCAATTTGTGTTGTTTTGCATCGAGCTAATCTGGATTATGAGTTTTAATATGGGAAAATTGCTATAACCCCACTAATTGTTAAGAATCATGTTTTAGGATTTCCATTTATGGAATTAGAAATTTCTTGGATTTGTTGTCAAATATTTTAGTAGGCATTGTAAAGATTCCCTCACCTGTTTTCTGAGCCATATTGGATTTTCCTTTAAGAGAGAATTTTGAAGAATCCCTTTCAGATAGAATAGCCCTATTTATTTGTTGCCAGCTTTAACTTTCAGTGCAGAGATAATAGCAACAATAGATAACTCTAGTTTATCTTCTGGACTTCTGTGTAATATATTTACTTTTTTAAAAGTAAAAATAAATCTTGTTAAGGTCCGAGGTTAGGCGTTTTGTGAATTCCATCTGTTTGAAAATGATGCTTTACCTGTCAAGCAGATCAGTGTCTAGTAGTAAAATTAATTTGTATAATTATATGTTTTTTTGGTCCATTGTATTGTTTTTTCCTGTGTACTGGGTTTCAAAGGCCACAGCCTGGCGAAGTATTTAAGATTAAATAAACAATTTAGGTTTCTTATGACATGGCGTCTAACATAAAAACTTTAATAGATAAAGATAAGGAAATCCTCAGTTTTGTTTTGCTAAGGTTAGGTCAAAATCAAACCAAAATTATCCAAGTTACTTATTAAGTTGTGATTTTTTTTTCTGTGGTTCAGAATCTTAGCTCTGAATGTCAAAGAGATTGCAATCTTATTACATAAGAAAAAAGAAACGTGTTTGGTCTTTTTTTATTGCAGAAACATATCGATTGAGTGGTATAAAATATAGAGCATATATTTAACAGATTACTCGACATTGCACTATATTATATAGAGTCGGTCATTAAAAATTATGCATCATTAGTTGATCTGGAGATAAATTGATTTTATAATGTGTTACAATACATTATTTTTTAAAAAATTTAAATGGAAATAACTTATATGACTTTGTTCGAAACATTATTTTTTTTCTTTTGGAGTTTTTTTAAAAGCTGAAATTATTCAATTTGGGTTCTCTCCCTGCTTATATGAGTGGTTGACTTCGGCTCGGATGGTATTTTCCATTAATAAAAGGTGCATGTGCACTTTGATTATTATTGAGTTGTTGATTCCAAGGTTCGGTTTTCAATAAGAAAACCAACCAGCGTTACCAGCCTAGCAGAGTTCAGCATCTGTCCTGTAGCTCAGCGGCTAAGTTGGTGAATGAACCATGAGTTACTCTCACCAACCTTTGGAAAAACTCAAATCTAACACGTATGTGGTGTATCGTTTGCATTGACGTAATGTTAATATTGCTATTACTAATATAGTAATGCTGCCTAATTGGTAAATGAGAGACTCTAGAGGAATCGATCACCTTGGAAAATTTTAGACTTTAATGGGTCAATGCCTTAACGGAAAACACGTCTATAACTTTTCTATAGCAATTTTTTAATCGTAGTGGTGCATGTTGCAATATCAACTGAAATGGGATGGTCGAAACTTTTTGTAACCTAAGAAACAGGTTTTTTAAAAGAGAAAGTTGAGCCAAGTTTGGTTACAACTTAACCAATTCTATAATTGTCTAATGTATTCCTTAACGTAAATCTCTTAACCCCACTGAAATTAAATTGTTGAAAACAAAATCAAATTTTTCTTAGAGCAATTTGAGCTTAGTTAGGTGTCTTTCCTTACTTTTTAGAATTGAGTATATTGCATCATCACATACAAATTAAACACATCAATTACATTTGGGTAACACTTGAATGCACAATCACTCTACTTCGATGGATGGCTAACAAACAACCTTATGAATATGTGAGCTTTATAATTTTTTTGGAAAAATTGCAATCAAGGAAAGGGAGTGAATACTCACAGGAGGGGGAAAGGGGAACCGAAGACGCTTCCTACTCATGACCTTACCCAAAAGGAAGGCACCAAGAAGAGGGCAATTAATGTGAAATTAGTTGGACTTATTAATCGACGACCTTATCCTAACTTTTAGAACTCTAAAAGTTGAATTGGCGCGTAGTCACGTGAATGATAAAGAGAGTAGGTCCAGAGAAGCAGCCTAGAGGATTCGTTGCGGTCCTAACTGGCCGACCACCCTTTTAAAACATGAGTTGGGTTGGTCAATTTTAGACCTATGATTGATTGCAGGAGTGGCAAATGGCAATTGTCATCATCTCTTCTCTTTCAAATTTCGAACTTGTATTCCAAGTAGAAGAATAGAGATTCTGCCAGAGATAGACAGACAGCGTCTGACCCCACAAGCGCTCGCATGTGGCGCGTCTGCCTCTATCCTTTGGAAGATATGCACTAGCAATTTAACGGGTTAATTACAGGAGATAGATACATACTCATACTTGTTAGATTAATAATTCACCTGTAACTATTTATTAATAATATATTTACATCTTAATTTTTATTGTATATATTATTTTAATGTTTATCAGAACGTGAAACATGTTATATAAATATGTAATTTTGTCAACTTTAAAATATAAGATCACAATATTGTAATTAATTTGAACATGCGCATGCTTGGTTTAGTTATCAATTTTTTTAAAATTTTATAAATCAAATCAACCAAATAAGTTTTGAACCGTTTCTAGTTATTTTTAAAATCTATTATAGATTTGTATGATGGAATTTTTTTTCTATAAAAATGAAGTTTAGTTGTTTGTTTAATCTTCATAATATAATTTTAGAATATTTGATCAAATGAAACCTCATCTTGTCTTTTTGAATTCTTTCGTTCCTCATTAGATATGCCTATCCTTTTCTCTCCATAAAATTATATTTATTCGGTTATTTCAAAAACACGAAATCTCGCTATTTAAATCGTGAATTCGTGATGTTTTAATATGCCTGATTGACCGACTATCCCCACGGAAGGTTGGCAAATGATAGCCGTTGATAATCATTAAATGAAAAAATTTGAGAATTAATTCCAAGTTAGCAGTCAATTATGAGATGATTATGATCTTACGTAAGATAAGATGGTGGGTCCCTTGTGTAGCTCACGTTCCCTTTACTTTTTTACATCTATTCTCCGTCCAAGTTGCATGGTGACTTGGTCCCCAAGTCACACCAATCCTCTCTCTCCACCTGAAATTCTCATCATACCATTTTTAAGTATTATATATTAATATTATTTTTTCTTTTTAACGTGAGTAAAAGAAAG
>JANLJB010028592.1:0-11402 GCA_026212285.1 Bursera cuneata | reverse complement strand
GGGGTTATTGTAATTTCCCCATTCAAATTGTGATGAGGTTAAATTGCCCAAATGAAATCTGTTTAAATTTCGTAAATACGAAAATTAAAAAGAAGCCAATACGTACCTTTAACGAAGTAGCATAAGACATCGAGACGCACACCTAATTGTTTTTTTTTTTTTTCCTCATTGAAATAATATAAGAAGTCAAATTGCAAACTAATTGATGCCTGAAGGTCGGAGAAAAATTATAAATTTGTACCAAATCAGCAGTGGTGAAAGTAATGAAATATTATAATAAATATTCAATAATACAATTTTTTTCAAAATTTTATATATTACAAAATAATGTACCAAAATAATTAAAAAATAAATATAAGCAGAACAAAGCAAATACAAACTTTGACAAATATATCATTATTCTCCACAACGATGACTGTTATATATATAGCATAACCCCCATAGCAATTATAAATTTATAACCGTCATGTCCGGTAAATTAAACAAGAAATTGGATGTTATTCAATCTTTCTAACTTCACCGACAAATAGAAATTTCAAATTCTATAACAAAGACTAAAGTTAGAGAGAAGCAACAATGCGAAAAGAAAATTCCTGCAGCTCAATTTTACGATAAATATTTATTAGTTCCCGGAAAAAAAAAATCACAAACCTTTTGAGAGATCATGGCACCACTGAAAACAATTGTTACATTCGAACGATATAAAGCACAGCGTTTGAGAAGTGGGTGGAGGAAAAAAAAAAAATTAAACAACAGTAAAAAAGATCTTCTACAAAAACCAAAATTATGAGAAGAGACAACTTCTCAAATGAAAGGCTTAACCACCCCCTGCAATTTTCCGAGCCATATGATTGCTATATTTACGTGTTCAAAGACGAGTAATGGACCTTTACATTAGTCTTAATTCATATTCACCAGCCATTGTTATGTATCTCACCCATGGAAGAGCCTGGTATCCCGATTTTTCAATGATCTTCAAGTATCGAACCTACAGAAGCCAAATGTAGGAAAGGAAAATTAGTTGAAAACTCACGTTACCATAATGAGACACAATATTACTTACAATATTACCTTAGATTTTGTTATCCAGAAAATTTTTAGTTCGTAAATCAAACGAAAATAAATTCATGTCAAAATGAAGTTTATTATTTATATTTGGGCATCAAGACCCACTCCTGAAAGAAAAATACTTCATGGACACTCCAATTTTTTTTGGAGTGTGTAAGTGGTGGTGGGCAGGGGCACATGAAAGGTGGATGAATTTGTTTTAAGGGGCCAAGCAGATGATAACATTGAAACATGTACCTGAATCCCTGAGACAGTAAAATACGGTATCTCAAACTTCACACGAATGGGCGCCTTTCTCTCAGGGGCTGCTTCTTCAGCTGTTATACTAGGAAGACTAAACTCTGCCCTCAACATGTACTCCTAGATAATTCAATTCACAAACAAGGTTAAACAGATGCGAGGAAGCCACTAGCACCAATTAAATATAAGTTGTTAAATACATATGGCATTCTGACAAGTTATACAGAGGACGATAAACCAAATCTTACCTTATTTCCTGGAAAAGATTTAATTTTCCAGACCAAAGCATCATGCTCCGGAGCATATGTAGCTGACCCCATTGATGTCCGAACATTGGGATTTGTAGCATCAGATGGAACAGGCAACTCGATTTCAACATTTGTTGCAGTGCTGATGCATAAAGTAACCAGTAAATAATTTGTTAACCCTTCAAATTGACTCTACCAAGTTATATATCAAATGACTGTGTTAAGAAACACTTCATCACCCATGCCAACCACAGCACTATCCATTATTTGTAATGTAATTGCCCCAAAACACCAGGATATTACCCCAAAAAGATACTTGACTCTTAGAATCTATAAGATTTCTGAAAGTAACCCTTCATGATATACAATACAGATTGAAAAGTTCTGTAATGAGTATATTTTATATCCTCCGCTGGTTATTCAAACCAAATACCCCCAATTTAACAAATATGTATGATGTCCACACCTCACAATATCTTTCAATTATTTAACAGAAAAGAAAGACCTCATAACTGCTATCTACAGGGTATTTTCTGAAAAAATCATAAAATTCACTGCTTCCACGTACCTACTAATAATTTAAAAACAACCAGTAATGAGTTCTTAAAATTAAAGGACCATTTCCAAATATTACTTTCAGATTTATAAGTTCTTTCTCTTTCAAACCAAATGGATCCTAAACCAATTTCATTCAAGAAAAAATTATACCTGCGATCTTTAAACTGGCTCCGTGCTTTTACCATGATTTCAATGCGACTTCTAGAATGCCTTTCAACTTGAGCTTCCACCCAAACCAGAGGTTTCACCTGAAAACTCATAAAAAATAAATGATTGAGTAATTATAAACACAATATGATTTCATGGATGGAGGTCAATGGATTGATGTGATGTAAGGAAATAAAATCCAGGTCCACCTAACCCATTAAAGGGGAAAATGGAAATTGCTACTGAAAACAGTGTCAGACAATATGAGACCAAAAAAAAAAGGGAGAGAGAATAACCTGGGTACTGAGTCTATATGTCATGAGATCAAAGGATCCATCAGGAGGGATGAACGATATTGTCCGATCATTTTCAAAACGAGCCAAGCGTACACACCTAACATCAGATTTAACCCAAAAAAGAAGCAAAGGTAAAATAAAACCATATTAGCAATTAACTGTAAGTAATCAATTTTGAATGGAAGGGAAACAAAATTTATAACTTGATAAACTAACAATACACAACAACATACTGATGAAACTTGATGTCATCCAGATCAATGGCTTTCCCTTTTGTTGTTCGTCCTTGTGCCTCCAATAGGACTCTATCATTTAAGCCGAGCTTACACTCAGGCATACCACTAAAACAAAGGAAGCATTAAATCGTCATAATAGGCAAATTGCGAAAAAAAAAAAAAAAAGTAAATACACAAACTTAATAAATTAAGAAGAAGTTGGGGTTGCAAGCCATCATTGTTACCAATTTATTGTGCTAAAATGCAGGAACCTAAAACATTTACGAAATTATATTTAAACAGTTAGTTTGAGCTCAACCCTAACTCTAAACTATGAGGTTAAAGATGCATCTGAACCAATTGGCTCCATCAAAAGCCTGGGTAGGGCTGGGTAAGGTTCAAGGGATTAAGGCTTATCCTGGATTGATCTCTAGCCCTTCCCAGTCTATCTAGGTTGCAGCACTTGCTAGCATGGATATAGCACTCACAACAATAATAGTTCATATCAAAGTTCTAAGCTAAGTTTGCATATTTGCAAGTCATAATGAGTATAATATTAGCCACATGATATGATAAAATTGCATACGTAACAACTAATTCTTCATAAACAAATAATTGTCAAAAATATGATAAACATGCACCTCAAATATGTTCTCATCTTTAATGCTCCAACAACATCTGAACGTATTATTTGCCCATTGCTGTTCACAAGTATATTGACACTTTCCACCACATCGAGGAAAACCTGATTAAAAGAGATAAAAGCTTCCATAACACATGACATCTCAATTCATTAACAATAAAATGCTAAGAGAGACAACCTACTTCATTTTTCTTATACCGTATCCCTTCACTACGCCAAGATACTGCATTTGTCACAGCCATGGGAGGACGCTGTGTAACTTCCATCCTATAAGCATCAGTCTTAATGAACTCACTCAGAATTTTTGCCTCAGTAAATTGAGGAAAACCAAAGTCCATTATTTCATCAAGTAACTCATACTGCCAAATAAAAAAATCATTAGATTAAAGCCATTAAGTGCCTAATTAAATATACATCTCTGCTCTGCATTCACTAAGAAAAAAGATACATCAATTTCTCACCACAACTACAAAATTATCTCTCAAAGATTCCTCTTCTAACTCTTCGAAGTAATGCTTAAACACCTGCACATAAGAGAACATACCATCCATCATTAAACTAAATAAATAAACAAATCCTACATTTCAGTAGGAATATAATCTATTAACCATTAAACACCGGAGTAAAATTAAATAAAAAGAAAGCTCTTACATCAACTACTCGATGCAAAAACAGCAGAAGACTGGCAGCATTGCAATTCTGCCTGGACGCAGCCATCAAGTAAACATTGTTGTGTTGTATAAACATGTATGTCACGCCATTGTCATATACCACAGGATCTTGTGATTGAGGATCAGCCTGAACCAGATCAAATTCAAAATTCAGTTCCTAAAACCCTCTAATATCCGCCGCTACTTTTTGTTTCTCAAAACTATACAGAAATGTTAAGATGCCACATAACTCTTCACTGAAACTACAGGACAAATGATTTCAAAAAGTCCCACCAACTGTAAATCAGTTACAGATCAAGCATACCTTTCAGAAATCAATCAAACTTCGATTCCACGAACCAAACAGTAATCTCAATATTAAATCGAAGCAAGTTTTGTATCAAGAACAAGCAAAGCTAAGCCTATATGTATGCAATACGTATAACAAGAGGCGAATCTCGAACCTCTTTCTCGATGAGCTTGGTGAAGAAACGCTCGGCTTGAATAGCAGAGACATCGCCGCGATAATCACGCCAAATCAACACACGTCCTTTGATGTCAAGAAGGAAGAGCGCCGAGGCGGCGCCAGCCATTTGATGAGGAGGCTCCGCGGTGAACGATCACACCGGAACGCACCAGATCCAAGTTGCCAATATGTATCTGGATTGGCAATCAAGAATTCAATAAGGTTATAATATGTTACCGGAAATTCTTTCTTTCTTTCTGTTTGTAAATGGCTTTTCTCCAGTCAATTAAACTGTGTTTTTGCCACGCACGCGCACGTGTTTTCGATTTCAAGCTTAAATGTGGGCTTTTTTAATTCTCTTCACCCATATTGAAGCCCAGACGGGTCAGACCCAGTAGTTACGGCTGTCCTATTTGTTTAATAATAACGTGTTAATTATAAAAAGTTCATATTATTAGAACATAATTTTAAACTTAATTTTAAATATTATTTTTATAGTTATTGATTTGCTATAATCTATAGATGGAAAAGAGTAATTAAAAAATAGTTATTTTCATACCAACTTAGCAACTCTTTCCACCATTAGATTGTAGCAAATCAACGGTTATAAAAATAGTGTCTAAAATTAAGTCCCAATAACCTGAGCCATTATAAAAATAATCCAAATTAGAGAAGTCATTTGATAAATGATCATGTACATATAAAATTTAGATGTTATAGTGTATTTTATATGCCAATAGACTGTCAAATTTTTTTATTGCTGTCAGTCTTTATCGCTCTATCAGACTTAGCACTTGAGACTTGTTGGTTTGTCAAATATTAGTGCTCGACAATAAAAAAACTTAATCAGTTTATTGAGCTGTTGGATTGTGGTTATTGTCTCTAAGTTTTTTAATGCCTAGTTCATTTTTCAAGGAGTCTTCCTTGGTTTTAGTCATTTTTCACAATTGTTTCAATAATAATAGGATTAATTTTATTTAATAACTTCTTGTTTTCCTTAATATTGAGGAAAAATTAAATTAAAAATTATTAATTTCTTATCTAGTATTTTTTGAAATCATTAAAAACATTCTTATTAATGTAAATTTTGAGAAAATTAAAAGAAGTAACCAAATATTAGGGAATATTTTGAAAAATAATAGGTTTCTTAATTTCTTATATTTTTCTAACAAAGTTCACCTCCTGAACCAAAATACTCATACTCTATCTAAACACATTTTGAAGCTCATTTTCATATATCAACTAGAATAATAGTTTTTTTTTTCCATGACAGGCCAACGGGCCTAGATTTGTTTACTTAGTTCGGGCCAACTAGCTAGCTCATTGGCCTCAACTTGCTAATGATTCCGATATTGTAGAACGAGTTTTTTTAATACGATTCTACAACAACTAATTCTAGACCTCATCTTTTTCACAATTCCTATCTAAATAATTCATCTTATGCAACTTTAATCCATCGTCAAACTATTTTTCTTAAGTTTATTCTTATTCATAATCTAATTCAACTTTAAAGAATAAAAGAGTAAGAGCAAGAAGGAAAATCAAAATCCTGATATTTTCGAAAGACCTCTTTAAATCTGGTTATTTTCGTAAATCCCTCATTTATATTGTCCACATACTTGTTAACGAGGATGTTAAAATGACCTGATAAAATAGGATACCAACTTTATCATTCTTTATTAATAAATGATTTGATGAAATCCGTTAATAGAAATATTTTTAATCGCTTCTAAAAAATAATAAGTTCTTAAAGACTCTCTTTGAGAAATAGGTTAATGGTTGCTTATGAATCCTATGGTAATGTTGTCATGTTACATGTATGTCAATCTACTCATTTATGTTATGTTAGATATGAATAAATTAATTTGTTCATTATATATAACTATAACTATAATGTGTCATAACCATTAATCTTATTTATAATTTATAATTCATCTAAATCTCGATCTTTCATTTAAAACTAATATAAAGAAAAAATAGTTTTGATGAATTTCCAATTGAGGAGGAAATTGAAATTGCCACAAGATTGAGATAGATATGTTTGAACTTCAATTCTTAAAAAAATAATGCAATAAGACCTCTTCATGTTCATCCTTACTAACATCCCATACAAAAAATGAAAGATTTTTTATGGTATAGATTTTTTCAATCACCTTAACGAAGGAGGTGGACTTCAAGCAAGCTAGCCCTTCTTATGAAGTGGCTATAGGGATTTCCAAAGGAAGAGAAATTATCATATAATATTGGAGTTAAAAGAGTCCAGTAGTCGTCTCTCCCTATTTCATTGCTCGGGAGAAGATCGTCATTGAAATGGATTGGTTTTTGGTATCACTACCTCTTTTGAATTTAGTTGAAAATAATTCACATTTTCCCTCACCAATTCTGTTTATGTTATAATAATTCAGTGAAACAGTTGCAAATTTAGTACTTTAATATACTAAAAATCAAAATCCTTGATAATAATTTTGGTCAAGACAAGAATCACCATTTTGAAGATGAAGCAACTCTAGACATTTATACATTGCTCATATGAGAAATTTGCATCATCGAAAACATAATCTTGCTTAAGCAAGATTAACGAAATGATAATGGGTAGGCAGCTTTCCACATTCTGACATTCATATAGTTTCAATCATGGCTTGCTGTGGTCAGGAAATACATGACTTTGAAATTGGGGAATTCTATCAGTTAACCAATGTCATTAAACATTTTATCTTCCATTACAAAACCTTGTAAAAATCTGGCTCGACCCACCAAGAGACGCTTCCTATTTTAATGAGAAAATCAAGAGATGGGAGAGTGTCTGCAGAATTTCTTCCATTTCTGGCCTGTTTACTGCTTCTTTACTCAACCACCGTCTAGATAGTTCTGCCATCTGTAGAAGGTTAAAACATGTATATCAAAATCTTTTCATATTTATATATTTTTGTGAGGACTAGCCTTATAGACTTCCTCCACGGGGTAGTTTTCCCTCTGAAGATTAGGATCTAGATTAGCTTCCAAAGATGCCTCGAATCTTGATCCTGGAAAATTGTGTAAATCTAGTCATGTTTTAATCACAAAATAGAAAAGGTTAATGTAAGCCACGTCTGTTTTTATTATTTATATCAAGAATTCTACATAACAAAGCAAACAATCATCTGATTTAAATGTTAACTTACGACTAAAAATAGTGACTTCATTTTGTTGGGTTCCTTCTTGTAGAGCGAATGCTGTCCTGTTACAAGCTCAACCAGAACCACACCAAATGCAAAGACACCAGTTTTGGATGTCATTTGTAGCCCACACAAGGATCTTGCCAAGAAAAGCAGGAGCCAGTAAGATACTATTGCAGATTCGCGAGACTTGTCATTCTTTAATTTTATTCTTAATGTCACTAGAACGTATAGAGCTCCATCATTGGTTAATGTACCTTTTAAGTCATAAAGTGGCTTTAAGAACAACTTACTCAGGGGCAATGTATCCTGGTGTTCCAACCAAGTCCGTTGCTACAAAGTCTTCTTCATTCGATATTTCAACTAGTCTTGCCAGTCCAAAATCCGCTACCTATGGAAGCAGCCTTCAGGTGACATGAGTCTAGGAATGGTTTTTGTGAGTGGATGTAATGCAAAATATAATTCAAACAATTTTGAAAATCCTACCATTGAATGTTAAAGACTTAAAAGAGTAACTTTGCTCTGAGTCCTTGATCGAGTAGAATGTTGCTTGTTTTTATAACACCGTGCACATAGCGTGCCATTGTGTGATCATGAATGTATTAAAACTCCTATTCCAACATCAAGAGCCATATGAGATCTTTCAACCCATGAAATGGGAGATTGACTTGATTCAAAATGCTAGGTTTAAGAAGTACCTCACAACAGAAGCAAAAAAGGAATAAACTTTCCTGGTAACTTGATTGTTAATTATCATTGCATTACTGCATTAACAGAACTAGAAGATATCTTTTAGGGTGCACTAAGTACCTTTCTGAAAGGATTTAATGCAATAACAATAAAGAACTAAATGAAATAATCAAGATCAACGCACAAGATTTACGTGGAAAACCATAAGATTGAGAAAAACCATGGGTAGAGAAGAAGAGAAATTTCACAATGAAAGAAAGGTATAAAAGTAGAGATCTCAACCTCTATATTTATAACATAATATAGAGGTCTTCTAGTCCTAATAGGAGTAGGACTCCTATTGATTTCATAACTTTAATTTCCCCATTCCTTCTATCAATACTATTTTTTCTAGGACTCAACTAGTATAATAGAAGTGATATGAACGCACTTAACTCCACCTCAAAAGCTAGCTCAATAGTAGAAGGTTGTGAACTCATATATATAACACTCAAGACCACCCTTGCTAATCGATGTGGGATGCATCATACCCGACCCCTTTAGACTGCACGTCTCATGCAGAGAACCATGCAGATGGCCCACCGACCATACAAGGATATTTGGCTCTGATACCAAATGATATAAACCCACATAACTCTATCTCAAAAGCTAGCTCAGGAGTGGATGGTTGTGAATCCATATATATAACAACCAAGACCACCCTTTCTAACCGATGTGGGACGCATCAAGAAGTTAACAACAATTAAAAAAATAAAATCAAGAGAAAATTATAAAACCTAATTCTCTAGAATTCAGATCAAAGTCTAACACTTTCAAATGGGGGTCATGGAGATGATAATTGAGCGATCCATTCTGAACATACTCATATATCAAATAGAAGTGGTTGTTCCCACTTGCATATCCCAGAAGCTCCACCTAAATGATAAGCTTTAGTGACTAGACTTATAATCCCCTTTTTTTTCTTTGTTCAAGATGATCTCTTACCACATTAATGTGATGAATCTTGTGATGGATTCCAACCCAAGACATGTTAATTAAACTTGAAATAAAGAGATTAGTGTATAAAAATACTTACAAACTCCTTAGCAAATGGTTGATATTTGTGACCTTAACCCTTGTAATTTGGTCACCAAATAACCTACACACATGCAACACAATGAATAAGTACTTCTAATCCCTTAGAATTGAATGATCTTGCTAGAGATTTTGTGTTAATTGAAAACAAAATACAAAGGAGAGGAAGAGAGCAAAATTCGGCAATGTGAGCTTGGAGGAGAAAGGATGAGTTTCTTTCATTCACTTAATGCATGAAATATGCATACTAAACCCAAGTGAATGAGTGTTTTACATCATAAGGATTCTAGCATTAATTAAATGATTTTTTACCAAGTAAAATACAATAATTCTAAATTAATGTAGACCAAGTATAATCAACCAATCAAATGCCTCCTTATCCAAGATATTTTATCAAATATCAACTAATTCCAATTAGTATAATTCGTCGCTCATTAATTCATGGGCTTGTTTGGGTTTGGGTTTAAATGTAACATTTACAACTTTTGTTTAATGGACCAAATCCATTTAACATGTGTAAGCTCAAATCTAATTAGTGATCCAACCTACTAAATTTACTCATGCATGTATTAAGCTCATATGTAAATAGTATTACAAAAATACTATTCACATATTACTATTCACCCTAGGTGAAAAATGCTCTCGTAACTCTTATTTTAATTCATCATTAGGACGTCATTAGAGTACGATCCATTAAGCTTTCGAATATGTTGACCGTAAATCGTCACGCGCAGATCATCCATATTTTCGAATATAAAGTTTTGAGCCCATGATTTACAAGGTATGGTTGACTTTTAGCAAAGCATCAAACCCCCCAATTCTCTAAAAGTATGCGTAAAGTCATGTAACATTTATCATGCATAGTTCTATGTAATTCAATCCTATATCATATGTATGTGCTCTAGGGATGGAACATGTCTTCCTTAATAACGATGAATAATTTGGATCCTCGTTTACCGTGCGATTCTCATTTACGAGCTGTGACCGAGAACAATCCTCATCACGCTCTTGTGTGTTGGTCAGGCTATGACTAATCGTCGTCGAATCCGGTGTGACATCATCTCCATATACTTGGAGTGATATATCCCGTCTGACATTATACCTACTCCTAAATAGGTTACGATACGTCCAACGACGAGCGTATCTATAATCCGAAAAAAATTATTCACGCAAGTGTCAAAGCGAACCAATCTCTATATGAAATAGCCGTGTAAGTCTTAGGTCTAAAAATTATTTACACCTGCCCTGAACGGACCTTTCACAGAGACATAGATAACCAATGAGATTTCATGTCAGGCCGAGTCCAATGAATATGCTTCCGTATCTAAACGGCTAACAATGTTCCCCTATATACTTGCATAAGTATCCGATACTTAAATGTGTGAGAATCATACTGTTATACTTCTATAACCAGTACAAGTGTAATACTAGTCTATCCGTACTGCGAATGTCCTGCCTCGACAGTACTTTGACCAGGGACATATTAATGACGTTATATTTATTGAATCGATTTATGTCTCACAATCAAATCATTCATATATAAACATCATATGGACATTTATTATAACATACAAATGTAATCCAATTGCAAAGAATGATAAAGAACATGCAATTTCCTTTATTACATAAATCAAATGTGTACAATATATGATGTATATTTATAATGGAGATATTAACTCTCAACCCCCCACTAAATTTTTTAGTCAAGCCTATCATCCCACTGTATTGAAACTAACACAAATCCCCCAATATTGTAGCACCATTAGTTATTTTTAACGGTACTACAGTAAAACTCATGGTAAATATCATAATCACTCTTCTGATATATCCGAAATGACAAACTCATCCCTTGATTATAAAATAATATAAAGATTTCATTTTTTATAATCCTTTGAAACTAATTAATATTATAAGAACATTCTCGATATTTTATTTATTAAAATAATATAAAA
>JANLJB010028591.1:0-11399 GCA_026212285.1 Bursera cuneata | reverse complement strand
CATGGATTATTGGAGAGCGAATTGAATAATTGGAGAGATGTAAGTTGAATCTGAAATGTTCTGCATTTTAAGGAAAAATAATTCTTGCTCGAGCAAGGATCATACGGCCATCATACGAAACAAGGCAGAGAGCTGAACAAGGTCTGGGAAGGCTACTGCCCATTTTCGCTCGAGCAGGGAGCATACGATCATCATACGAAATGAGGCAGAGAGCTGAATAAGGTCTGGAAACYTCACTGCCTGTTTTTGCTCGAGCAACCAACATACGTCCATCATACGAAAACTGYCAGTGAGCAATTTTTCAGTCTTCAACAAGGATTTCAAGCTGCTACTCTCTTCAACTCAACCCTTTGCTTTTTGACACATATTAATTATAATATTACAGACATAATTTGACATGCAAATTGCCAACTAACAAAATTCAATCCTAACAAATGCCATTCACAAACCTTTATTTATATTCATGAATTCAAATACTAGTATTATTATTATCTCCAATTTACAATGTAACATGCATCTAAGAAATTTTCCAAGAATCCAAAACTTAAAATTTTCTTTGAGATCTATCGACTAGGCTCAGTTGTGTGTGTATATATATATTTGGTAGAAATTAAACAAAAAAAATTTGTTAGATTAGAGGTTTTATTAAATAATTTATGTTAAAATTAATTATGAATTTAGTGAGTTCTAATTAGGTTTAGTTATTTGGTTTCTTTTAATATTACTAAATTTCGTTAGTTGAATAGAATTATGATATATTCATTATATAAGATTTTGTATTTTCTTCATTTTAATTAAGGGGTATTGTTTCTTCTTCAAGATTATTTTCTCTCTTTTCTTGTGTTACTTGAGTTGGAGTATTTCTTTTATTTTGCTGCAGCATTGAATTCTATAATAAATTTAAATTACACATATATATTATAAGATTCTCAATGAAGCAGATTGAAATATCTAGTAAAACTACTTGGAGCAATGAATCTAAACAACAAAATGTCAGGAATAGGAATAATCAACTTTAGCTTTCACGCAATCCTAGAGATATTTCTTCCGTGAATTATCTGACCAGGATTGCTCAAGTCTTCTTATTGAAGGGATAGAATGTAGCTATCATAGCCAGTCAAAATTTTACTTTCTCTGATAGTGCTGGCCAAAAAAGAGCGATTCACCATGGGATGTTTCTGATCTGGGTCCAAGTCAAGGTGCGTAGATCTCATTAATAGCCTTCAAAGACAGTTGTTGATAAATTGTCTTAAATTCATGAATTAATTGTATTATTGTAAAATAGTTTTGATTATCTCTTCATTTGATTTTAGCTAATTAAATTAATTAAATATTGGTTAAACTCATATGGAGAGAAAAATTATTCTCTCATTGTAAGGATATGTGGAAGAAAACTTTCAAACATACATATATTAAAAAGATGATTGAGGAGAGAAATCTATGACACAAAGTTATCGTAGTTAAAAGTGAGTTTTTAAATAAAGATATCTACTCTCAACCCTTTAAAAAAATTAATAAATTATAAAAAATATTTAGGGGGTCGAGATTAAAATATCCCATTTTAAATAAGAATAAGAAAAAGTAAGGCAGTGAAACAAATAATAATTAGAAAGAAAATAATGAAATTAAAACGTAATACAGAAAAAATAAAATAATTAAATATGAGTCGGAGTTGGGAGAAACTAATCCATTAAGTGATAAGAGTCCAGGCATTTGACCTAAATACTAAGTGTCAAACTTACAAAATATCCTTGAGAAATTGAAGTGGTAGAAGCTTCAAGGTCGCTCTCACGAGTCATAATCATCATTTAATGATTTGATTAATGCAAAAGGTAAGATCAGTAGCAGTTTGCATTCATGGCAATGGACCTTCTGGCATCTCTTTATTAATATAAAGTAACAACACAAATTTGCAAGCACTGTCAAAACCTTTAAATTAAAGACCTTCAATTCTGAAAGTAAACCAAAACATGGCTCACCCAACTTTCTTCCTCTTTTCTCTGGTAACCGTAACAACCCTGCATGGCATCTGTGACTGTGCACCCGATTATGCAGTCATCAACAGGGCTGAAACAACCCCAGGTGGCATCCGATTCAAGGACAATTGAAAGGTGATTATATATAAAATTTAAGTTAGTTTAAGAATAAGAAACTGACATCCATTGTCTGCGAGTTTGTTGCCTAGGAGTTCCCGTTACAGTCAACAATTATCCATTTGACGAACATAAATGTATCTTTAGAATAGAAGTCAATCAAGGAAAAGTATCTGTACGTAGTCTGCTCGATCTACGTTTTTATATTATCTTACGCAGCTCAAAATTTATGTTTTTGTGATCTTGCATTTGTTTTATTAATTAACTTTCATAATGACAATACATATCTTGTACACAAAGGTCTCCATCTCGATTGATCTTTATTGTTGTTGTATGGAAGGGCCGGGAATATGCCAGCAAATTTCTCCTTGATATCACCCCGGTAAGTGTTGTTTCCTATTTGGACTAATTGATGGATATAAATTAATTAATTGGCACCATTATATCCTAGCTTGTTCGTCAGCATTGTTCTCATCTTAAAAAGGATAGTCCAGACAGAAATTAACAACTTTAAATGGATGTATTATGCATGTATATACATATGATTTGCGCACATGTATTTGTACTAATTCATAAAGAGAAGCATGGAGTTCGTAGAAAAGAAAGAAAATGGAATAATTCATGGACTTTACGTTTGATATCAACCGGAATTGTTCTGGAAATTTGAAAACATTAAAATTATCGAACCCTGGATAATACGTTTTCAAACAATCTATATTGAACCTTTAGTTGAAATCACAATCCATAGAGTTAATCAGGATTCCAATTACCTCCTCCTTTATATCGCTATATAATATTTTTTTCGATATAATTGATCTGAGCTAATTCTTATACAGCTGAAAATTTAAGAGTAGTGGCAGCCTCCAGGGAAAGCTTGATTCCACAATCTTTGCCTTGCCCAAAAGTTTGTAAGCTGAACTCTACGGCAAGCTGTCGGGTTTCTGGCTGAGGTAATATCTCATTATCCAATATTATTAATTGTACTGCGACCAGGTGTGCCCGTGGCATTGTTGGTACATGTGACTAGGTATATATTAGAAAGCTTGAAATGGTGCAACGTGCCATTTGGCAAGGAGGAGATAGGGAAGAGCTTCACGGGAAAATTTTTGTTAACCTACTAATTAAGTTTGATCTTGCTTTCAATTTGTTAGATGTTATTCCAAATTTTCTGGCCGAGTATATGCACTATATAGAGAGAAGCCACTAAGTATATACAATAGATACAGGTATAGGCGAATGGTGGCTTTTTAATCCATGATATGAAATTGAAAAATATTTAATTAACTAAATTTAATAACAGTTAATATGTATTTACCAGTTTAAAATATCAATTATATCCTTATGAGAGTTTAGTTATATAAAAGGTAAGGGGAGACCGAAATAGTAAAATTCAAATACTCTATCACTTATTTAATACAACATTTAAAGGAAATTTAATAATTTTTTTTAAATCTAGTGGGGCTTACGCTTCCTAGGCCTAATCATAGTTCCGCAGTTGACAACGTTAGAGGCACACCCGGAGGCACAACATATGAGAACGAGATAGGAATTCCCTACAGCGAGCTAACCCTATAAAGCTTGCCTCATGAGTTCATCTGGGAAACTTTTCATCAAGCTGAAGGTGATAGAAGAAACTACGATGAGTTGACAATGATTGTAGACAACATTTGGGGTTGCGTTTGCCCTTAGGTTAGCTCCGATTGTATTTGAAACTATAATTGGGATGTAAGGATAGAAGTTAATGGAATTTTATAACATGAGATTGACTCTTGTATGGCAAAAGTATGCCAATGAAGAAACCTCTCAAGGCCTTAATAATATTGAAGGCATAGCAGACAATATGAGGTTAGAGGCAGGGTGAGCACATTTGCATTGGGTGTAAAGAGGGACAGGTTCGAGGTGGGAGTGGCATGAAAGTTATATTGGAACAATTATACGTGGACTAGTATAATCACATCATTATATATAGTATGTTCAGGTAAGAGTCATAGTGAGATGGACATAAATTATTAACTAGCTTGAAGCCTTTGGATACACTCTTTTTTCATATACTTAGTCTAACTCATTGGGCCAAGAAACACAAATAATCAATTGAGGACAATGCCCCTCAAACCCAAGAAACATTAGGGCCTAGGTGGCTAGAAAACTACCTTTTTTGTGTAGTTAGGTTCATTATGTGTGTGAAGTGTTAGTAGCAAAGGAAGAAGAAAGAGTTGTCTCCATAATTGCCTCTTGGAATCCCTTGTGTTTTTTACTTTATAGCTCAACATTGGTATCAATGAAAAGTGAGAACTCAACACAAAGCCTTGAAAGTAAACTCTAAAAACTTTAAACTGATTGATATATCTTAAACATCAATTGATAGTTTATACTTAAACAAGCATATATTATCTTGATAATTTGTGTATTTTGAACGTGTTTGTTGTGCTCATCAGAGAATGAAAATAACAAGTTATGCAGTCACTGCTAAAAAAATAAAACAAATGCAAATCACAAAACCATGAAACAATCTAAATATATTTCCAGGATTCCGACTAGTTTCAAGATCGTAACATGTTTATAGATAAGCATAAATACTTCCCAAATTCATGCTAGAGGTGGTTGCCATTTCACCCACACAATCTGTTCAAAGACCAAAACAACCAAACTTCAAGGGTAAAGTTAGACAAGAGGATGACAGACTAGACCCCATTCATATTTCATTCAACCACGTGCAAAATCGTTCGAACCAGCCACATGAGCTTTACAAGTATATCAACCTTTGTATAAGTGGGCTTTATAATGTGCAATGGGCTAAAAAACCCATTTGAACTTTCCTAGCCTAACGGGTCGACTGAAAAAACACTTGGGGCTAGCCTATGGGCCTCATGCATAAACTACATGATCATCCCATCATGGCCCTCACAATAACAATACCCAATGTATGTAATTACGGTTGTCCATATGAATAAGGATTGTTCTATTAAGCCCCCACTTTGGAAACTTTTTAATCCCCATCTCAAAATTATATAGGGGTACTTATGTCATAAAAATCATAAAACAAAATTACTATTACAATTGCAACATCCACACAAAACTACCATTATCTCTTTCAAAACTTTCATCTGATATTCATAAAAAATATGATAATAGTTTGCCATTACAGAGCTTGGTTATACATCAATTCCCTCTATAAACAGACGTAGTTGCAGAAGAAGTCAATCCTGGATATAACCTTCTTTTTCTAAAAATCAAAAGTTCAAACAATTTAAAATCACATTTTAGTGGGACTATAATGATAATACAATAGATAGGTAAGAAATGACTTGTATGAAGGGAATAATGGAACAGAGAAGACTAGATAGGAGTAGATTTTAAGAAAAGAGAGAAGCTGTTTTCAAAATTCAGATAAGAAAGAAGCTAAAAAATTTATACCAATTTTAATTATCTTTTATCACAAAACCCCAATATAATTTGGAAGTGAGGCTGAATAGAACAACTCTATGAACAATTCCAACAATTACAGCTTATTTTCTTGAGTACTGCAATGGGCTTAAAGATGGTTTTGTTGCTGAGCTTAATGCATTGATGAAGGATAGTTATAGTGATGACTTCTATGTGCAGTTATTACTTATTAGGATTTTGATGAACTTTGGAATGATTATAAATCTCGGTAAGGGAATTAAGGTCGGTCTGGTACTCTGGTTGTGTAAATATGGTAATAAGATCATTGCTGTCTGTGTTACCAAGTAGGGCAGTTTCTTATATGTTCTCATTGAGAAACATATAATTGATTTGATTTATTATCCAAACATTTGTAATTACCTAATAAAGTAAAAATAATAGAAAACCTAATTAATAAATAAACGTCCATCCCAATTTTATTTTCAAATTAATGCTCATTCAAAAAAGTAAACTCCAATAAATAAATAAAATGACATTGAGATAAAAAAAAAAAAAACAAAAAACAAAAAACAAAGTTAAATTAATGATCATTGCAAAAACTGGATTGGATATTGTTGTCTGTTGTTTTCACAAAGTGGAGTTTGGTGGTGTTTCTTCAACAGTCTAATTTGATGTATTTAAAAGTTATATTTCTTTTAAAGTTGTGTATTTACAATTGGGTATTGGGTCTAAGTGTGCATCCTTCAATACCTTCATATATTTGCTTTCCAATTTCACATAGTAATCATCCTGCACCCAAAACTGTGTCTATTTAGTCATGGAATCCAAACTTTTGTATACTAGTTTGAGACCTCATTAGTAATATGAGATGGGACATTAAAAATCATTTTTATATTTTCTATTATAAGTGATATGAAATGTAACTCTAAAGTTCGATCATTATAATAATTTATATTTTAAGTGGTTACAAGTCATTTATTCGTGTCTTGATGATTATTATCACGCATCCTCTAAAGCTTTTCAATTAATGATGTAGCAAGGATCAGGTCGATGTTTAGTGCCCCTTCTTAAGGAGATTTCCATAGTCTTTGGGTGTACACCTAGTTTATCAACCTTATTTGAAAAAGGCTTATGTTCGACAAGCTCACCAGATAACTATGCTGATTTGGTGAGCCTAATCCACTAAAAGTATGACACATAATCATGGGTTCGGTGGGTAGCGAATTTGGACTGTGTGTGGTGTTGTGGGTTTGTGATGTTGGTGGTGCATTCGTATGTGGTCACGATGATGGGGTTGTGATGGTGATAGAGTGATAGAGTGATGGTGGGCCTGCAATGGTGGTGTTGGGATGGCAATGTTGCTGGGATATGGTGGCTGCAATGTTTATGGACTTTAGCGAGGGAGCTGCCATGGTGGGGATGGGACCGTGGACAGTGAATGTACATTGTAGAGATGATGGTGGTCGATGATGGATTTGTTGAAACGTAGAGGAGGTGCTGAAAAAGAAAATGACAAAAGATGTTCGTGGGTGAAATAAACCTAAAATCTAGAGGTATCAGTGATATTAAACCAAATAATGATAATGATAATGATAATAAAGATGAGAATAATGCTTCCCAGTAAAACGACAGTGTGACAAATTATTGATCTTCTAATTAGAGCCCAAATCAACAAAAACAACACCCGAGACTGACATGCAAGGAGAAGTTTTCAGGATTGTTTCACCAAACTAAAGATGGAGATCGAGACCATTAAGTGCAAGAAGTTGTCATAAAAATAAAACAAATTCAATAAAAATGTAAATTAGGCAAAAAGTTCCTTGTTAACTTAGTTTACTTCCATTTAAAAAATGTTGTTTAAATTAGTAAATGTCATTGTTTAAATATTTTGGAACGAGGACTCCAAGGCATCAAACTGACTTTTCATCATAGACTGAGGCACCAATCATCATGTTCGATCTATACATACTAGTGCATTAAAATTAGAAAAACATCAAACGAAGAAGCGATCGAGCTGGCTCAAACTTCCAAAACAGAATGTTTCCAATAAAGCTCTTCTATTTCCTGCTTGCCTTTACAACTATTGCACCAATTCAAGCTGTCAAATGCGAAGCCATTAACAACGCCACAAGCACGCCCAGGGGCACGGGATTTGAGAATGAGATAGGCATCCTTTCAGCAAGCAAACCTTAAAGCTTGCCTCGTAGTTCATTTGGTAAACCTTTGACCAAGATGAAGATTATTTAAAAAAAAAAAAAAAAAAAAAAAAAAAAAAAAAAAAAAAAAAAANGAAAAAAAAAAAAAAAAAAAAAAAAAAAAAAAAAAAAAAAAACTGAGATGAAGTGACAATGATAATAAGGAGCTTTGACGGGTTTTCCAATAATCTATCAAACACTATCCGAACTAGCTTAGCTTATATCGAAAGCTATAGTGGCGATGTAAGGATGTAAGTGATTGGAATTTTGTATCATGAGGCCACTCACGCTCCTGGTTGTAAGAAATTATGCGAAAACACATTAAATATCAAGATTACCTATAAGTGAAAAATAAATTACTTTACACAAAGAGACAAAATATTTAACATAGTTCGGTATCAATTGTTTACATCCACAAATGAAGAGATAAATTTACTAGATCATAAATATATAAGAGAATAAGAAATCACACACCAAACCTAGTATTCGACCCAATATCCAATATAATAGAGCCATGAAACGGTACAAGAGATTACATACCAAATATAATCTCGGTATTGTACCTATATCTCTTTCATGTCTTGCCACATCCCTATTAAGGTATTTATCATTTATGTCTAGTCACTCTTTCATTACTAGAATTGATTCTCAACCCTTATATTTATAAACCTATATAGAGATCTTCAATTCATAATAGGAGTATGACTCCTATTTATTTATAAGACTCTACTTTCCTATTCTTTTTACTTTTCCTATTTATGATAGAAGTCAACTTGAATTACGAAGTGAGCCATAATCTCAACATTGGTGGCCTTATCGAGAACATAGTTGATTATATGAGGTTAAAGCCTTTGTGAAGATATCTGCCACTTGATCTTCAGTTTTTTAATGCACCAAACAAACATCTCCTTCCTTTTGAATCTCCCTTAGAAAGTACAATTTGATCTTGAAATGCTTGGTTTTGTCATGAAATACAGAATCACGTGAGATTGAGATTGTTGCTTTGTTGTCAACCAAAAGCTTTGTTCATTCCTTCTTCTCCATATTTAGATTAGCAAGTAACTTTTTAAACCAAAGTACTTGATTAGCAGCTGATGTAACAGCCATAAGCTCAGCCTCTACTGTACTTTGAGCCACCATTTCTTGCTTCCTTTAACACCATGAGAATACACTAGAACCAAAACTTAAACAAAACCCAGTTGTACTCCTCATGTCATCAACATAATTAGCCCAATCATTGTTTGAAGTCAAAGAAATTAAACTCCCCACACTTAACATACCTGATTCCAAGTCCAATAGTCCCCTTCACATAACTAAGAACTCTTTTAGCTGCTTGAAAATGTATTTCACTAGCACAATTCATAAACCTTGAAAGAACACTCGCAGCAAACATAATATCAGGACTTGTAGCAGCGAGATACATCAAACACCCAATCAAACTATGATACGTCTCCTCATCAACTTTATCACGGCCATCATCCTTGCTAAATTACTCCTTTTGGTTCATAAGAGTGGTTGTTTCTTCGCATTCCTCCATTTAAAACTTTTTGAGAATTTCTTTTGCATATTTGGTTTAACGGATAAATATATCTTCCTTTCCTTGTTTTATCTCCATGCCAAAGAAATAAGACATCAAGCCAAGGTTAGTCATCTCAAACACCGACTCTTCACTACTTCTAGTCATCAAGAGATCATCAACATACACTAAACAAAAATCAACTTCACTCCTACCTTCTTCACATATAAAGTAGCTTCACTTAGGCTTTTGACAAAACCTAAACCCAACACATAATCATTGATGCGGCTGTACCAAGCCCTTGGTACTTGCTTAAGACCATACAATGCTTTCTTAAGCAAATATACTTTAGTTTCATGACCTTCCACTACAAAACCCTCTGGTTGCTCAACATAGATCTCCTCCTCCAACAAACCATTCAAAAAGGCTGATTTTACATCTAGTTAGTATACCTTCCAACTCTTTTATGCAGCCAAAGCCAATAAAAACCTAATAGTTTTCAACCTGGCCACTGGTGCAAAAGTTTTGGAGAAATCCGCACCATAAATTTGAGCAAACCTTTCACTACAAGTCTAGCCTTCAACTTATTTACAAAACCATCAGGATTAAATTTGGTTTTGTACACCCATTTTCCTCTAACAACTTTCCTATGTCAGGCCTGTCTACCAACTCCCATGTTTGATTCTTTTCTATCATCCTTAATTCTTCATTCATTGCATCTACCCGCCTTATATCCTTTTCAGCATCTTTAAATTGTGCAGGCTCCATGGCAGACACATTATAACTTTGGTAGATTTCAGAAAGAAGTCTTATTCCTCTCACTAATAGTTCATCAACATCATCATTGGGGTTGTGAGCAACTTCAAAACTTTGCTTCTCCTTAGATTGATCCTAATTCCATTGCTCTTCTTCCATGAAGACTACATCTCTACTTCTGAGAATTTTTCCATTTTGTGGTTGAAAAATTTTGTAAGCTTTTGAAGAAAAACTATAGCCATTGAAGACACCACTTTCAGCCCTTTTATCAAGCTTATCTCTTTTGACCTATGGAACGTGATAGAAACATAATAAACCAAAAACTTTTAGATTATTTAATGATGGTTTGAACCCATGCCAAACTTCAAAAGAAGTTTTGGGTCCCAAAGCCTTTGTCAGTAGCCTATTCAATAAGAAAACAGTTGTACTTACTACCTCTGCCTAGAAACTGTGGTAACCCAGATTTCTGGAAACAGTGATTTAAGGGTGTAAGTGAAAGATTTCAAAGTTAAAAATCGTAAAATGGTAGATTTTTTGTGATCATGGGGTGACACGGACGTGATGACAACGGGTGCATGAGTGTTTAGATATTTTCGGGAGTTTTCTAGATTTTGGACTAAAACATAATTTTACGTGAGTTCATCTGATTTTCATCTTCAGTGGCCGATCGTGACATTTTGAGAGTCACGTCAGTGGAAAATTAATGAGGATGAGTCGACGATGAGATGTCGAGACTTTGGGGTCGAGATTCATGTCTGTTGAAGGTTTAAAAAATTACAGAAACACCTCTGGAGGCCCAAGTCTATATAAACTGCATTGGGGCCTTGCATATTGGAGAAACTGCACAAACACCTCCTGTTCGCCGGAGAAGACGCACTCACTACCGTCTCCAATGACGTTTCGCATTCTCGGCAAGTTAGCCGCCATGGTCGGTGGCGATGGAATCGTCCCGGCATGCTGAGCTTGGCGGTGGCTGCCTCTTCCCCGGTCGGTGCCGGGATCGATCAGATCAACGTAAGGAAGATCCGGCTAGTCAATCGGTGATCTGTCCTTCCCGACGACGGTAGCGACACCACCGATCGAGATCTCTTCGTCTCGGTCAGACGATTTGGGCGGTGGTCTCCGATCGACCGTCCGAGGCCTGGATCACCGACAATCACAGTGGAAACGTCCGGTACGTCATTCTCCTATAAGCTTCTTCCCGCCGTCGGTTGCGGTCACTGATAGTCGGAACATGTCCCTCTCATCAAGACGATTCTAGTAGTGGTCCCCGTTTCCCATTCCCGACTGATCACGTTCAAAATTAACCTTCGGCTAAACGATTGTTGTAGTATAGCTTTAGGTATCGAATCTACAGGGAAGCACAAGAAATCAATAAAAGGGTTAGAAATTAAATATAAACAAGATTGATTTGAGATGATGATCGACAATAATGATAATAACAAGGCTTCGAGT
>JANLJB010028590.1:0-11398 GCA_026212285.1 Bursera cuneata | reverse complement strand
GCTAACCTGACCATCAATTTAATTCTCCAATCTCTCCCTAATAGCTGGGGTAGTTTGGTAATGAACTACAACATGCTTAATAAACAAAAGACTCTTAAAGAGTTGATACCTATGTTGAAAGAGGCAGAGCCAAAAATTAATAAAGGGGGGAAGTGCAAGGCGCACATGGTTCAACCCTTTGGGAAGGTAAAATGGAGAGGAAAGAAAAAGAAATTCCCTAGACCTTCTGGAGGTGTAAGAAAAGGAAAAGGTAAAGAGCCTTCTAGGAAGGTTTCAAATAAATCTTAGGATTATTGCCTGTATTGCAGAAAAAAAATGATCACTGGAAACATGGCTGCAAGAAGTATTAGACAGACCTAAAGGATAAGAAAATAGGAAAAGCTCTTACTTCAAGTATGTTTGTTACAGAGATAAACATTTCTACATCTAGTAATATATCTTGGATATTTGATACCGAATGTAGCACTCATATTTATACTGATGTGCAGTACGTCGAGGTATGTAGGAAGATATCTTCAGGAGAAGTGGACTTACAAGTAGGCAATGGCTCTAGAGGTACTGTTTTAGCTGTAGGACTTTACCATTTATCATTGCCCTCAGGGCTTGTACTAGAATTTATGGATTGTTATTATATACCTAGTTTGACTAAAAATATTATTTCTGTATCTTATTTGGCCTGATATGGCTTTTGCTTTATATTCAAAAATACTGGGTGTTATATATAAAGAGATGATATTTGTATTATACAGCAGAAATAAATAATAGATTGTATGATTTAAATTTCGTACCCCTTGCTTATAATGTAACAAACAAACAGCTCAGAACATTAAAGGTTAATAAAAACTTATTTACAGAACTATTGTCTTGGACA
The DNA here is from genome assembly GCA_026212285.1 of Bursera cuneata. Taxonomy (NCBI): domain Eukaryota; kingdom Viridiplantae; phylum Streptophyta; class Magnoliopsida; order Sapindales; family Burseraceae; genus Bursera; species Bursera cuneata. The sequence goes on along the minus strand of JANLJB010028590.1, from coordinate 10,527 downwards.
TATAAATAAAACTCATTTAGCCACTTTTTTAAAGAATAGATATTTAGATAATTTTGATTTGGAATCATATGATGTATGAGAGTCAAGTTTATTGGGTAAAATATTTAAATCACCTTTTACGGGTGAAGGTGAATATGTCGTTGATGTTTTAAGCCTTGCACAAAGCGATGTCTATGGGCCTATGTCCATACAAGCTCGTGGTAGATATGATTTCTTCATAACCTTTACGAATGATAAATCCATGTATGGTTATGTGTTTCGAATGAGATACAAGGCTGAGGCTTTTAATAAGTTTAAAGAGTTCAGACAGAACTAGAAAAACAAATAGGCAAAAGTATTAAAACCTTACAATCAGATTATGGTGGTGAATACTTAAGTAATGACTTTCAGGATTATATGAAAGAAAATGGAATTCTTTCATAACGGACTCCGCCTAGAACACCTTAGTAAAATGGTATGTCCAAACGGAGGAATCAAACTTTATTATGTATCGTTTGTTTTATGATGAGTCATACCAAACTTCCATATCATTTTAGGCATATGCCATCAATAATACGATATTTGTTTTGTACAGAGTTCTATCAAAATTTGTTGGACAGACCTCATATGAAATATTTATGGTACAGAAACCAAGTTTTTCCTTCTTAAGGATTTGGGGTTGTGAAGCTTATATGAAACGCATGGATAACTCAAAGCTACAACCCAAATCTGATAAATGCCTATTTGTAGGATACCTAAAGGAGACAAAAGGGTATTACTTTTATCACCCACAAGAGAATAAAGAATTTGTTACTCTACATGCAGTATTCCTAGAAAAGGAATTTGTAAATGCGATGTCAAGTGAGAAAAAAGTTGAGCTCGATGAAAATCATGGTGAGACCAGTGTATGCACTTCCCTCATGGAACCTTGGGACTCACATGAAGATGTGACTATCCCATAGTCTCTAACACAAGAATAGTGTAGGTCGGGCAAAATTCGAAAACAACTTGAGAGGTATAGGTTTCTGATCTCTCCTTATGTAGATATAATCTTATTGAGGATGATGAGCTGGTTAAGTATGAAGAAGTGATATTAGATGTCGATTCTACAAGATGGCTTGAAGGCATGAGATCCGAAATGGATTCCATGTATGCAACCAAGTTTGGACACTTGTTGAACCACTAAAAGGTGTTAAACCTATAGGGTATAAATGGGTCTTCAAGAAAAAGATAGACATGGAAAGCAATATACAAAAGTACAAAGCCAGCCTGGTGGCAATAGGGTATTTTCAAAGATAAGAAATTGACTTTGATGAAACATTTTCCCCAGTTACAATGATTAAATCCATTTGTATTATGCTTGCTATTATTGCATATCACGATTATGAGATATGACAAATAAATGTTAAAACTGCCTTCCTTAATAGAAACTTAGTGAAAAATGTCTATATGACATAGCCTGATGGTTTTATCTCATAAGAGTATACAAATAAGGTTTGCAAACTTCAAAGATCTATTTATTTATTAGAGTAAGCATCGAGATCTTTGAATCAATATTTTGATGAGATCAAAGAGTTTGATTTTATTCAAAACAAAAATGATTCTTGTGTTTATAAGAAGGTTAGTGGGAGCAAACTAACTTTTATTATTTTATATGTTGATGACATAGTGGTTATAGAAAATGATATTCCTATATTATAATCTGTTAAGACATGACTCTCAATAAAATTCTCTATGAAAGATTTGAAAAAAGCTGCCTATATTTATAGGAATAAAAATCTACAAGGATAGATCTAAAAGGTTATTTGGGCTTTCCTAAAGCACTTACATTGATAAAATGTTGAAAAAATATAACATGGAAGGGTTGAAAAGATGACTCGTTCCAATTTCATATGGCATTTCTCTGTCTAAGGAAATGGCTCCCAAAATCAAAGAAGAGAAAGAACGCATAAGTCAAATACTTTATGCTTCTACTATTGGTTCAATCATGTATGTCATGATTTGTACGTGACTTGATGTGTCATATGTTTTGAGTATGTGTAGACAATATTAGCTAATCCAGGTTATCAACACTAGATTGTTGTGAAGAACATCCTAAAATATATAAGAAAAACACACTATCCTTTCTTGGTATATAGAGATGGAGAACTAATCATGAATGGTTTCATGGACACTAGTTTTCAGTCCAACATAGATGACTATCGATATCAGTCGGGATATATATTTGTTAGATTATTTATGCCTTAGAGCATCACATTGTAAATATATCTTATACATTATATAGTTTGATTTATGTAATAAAAGAAATTATATGTTCTTTATCATTATTTGTAATTGGATTACATTTATGTATTATATGATTAATGTCCTTATGATGTATATATGAATGATTAAATGTAAGACAGAAATCATTTCAAATAATATAGCATCATTAAATCATCCCTGGTCAAAGTACTATCGAGATAGGACATTTGTGGTATGGATAGATTAGTATTACATTTGTACTAGTTATAGAAGTATAATAGTATAATTCTCACGCAGAACACTGTTAGCTATTTTGAGACATGAACAGATTCACTGGAGATGACCCAATACGAAATCTCATTGGTATATTACCTAAGTATCTATAAGAGGTCCACTCAAGGTAAGTGTAGGTGATCATTAGACCCGAGACTTACATGGCCATCTCATTTAGGGATCGTCATGCTTTGATACTTCTTGTCTAGAATCCTAAGAGGTTTCACATACACTGGTTGTTAGGTGTACTATGAACTATTTAAGAGTGAGTGTAACATCAAGATGGGACATGTCACTCCACGTATATAAAGATGATGTCACACTAGATTCAACGATGGTTAGTCATAGCCCGTCAGACATGCAAAAGTGTGATGAAGATTGTTCTCAGTCACAGCTCGTAAATGAGAATCGTGTGCAAAGCTAGAATCTGATTTGTTAGTCGTTATTAGAAGAGACATATACTAACCCTAGACCACGTATGTGACATTTGACATAGGATTGAATTACATAGAACTATGCCTGAAAAAAGTTTGGTGGCTTTACGTGCACTTTCGAAGAATTGGGAGATATGATGCTTTGCTAGAAGCCAACCATACCTAGTAAATCATAGGCTTGTAACTTGGTGTACAGAGATACGGATGGTCCACGCATGATAATTTATGGCCAATAGATCCGAAAGCCTAATGGGTTATACTTCGACAATGCTTCGACGATGGATTGATACGGGAGTTACGAAAATATTTTTCATCCAGGATAAATTGTAATTCATAAATAGTATTTATCTTATATTATTTACAAATGGGCTTAAAAGCTTAATGGACCAATTTAGTGGATTGGATCACTAAATAGTTTTGGGTTTTACAAATGAAATAGGTTAGATCCATTTAAATAAGTAATTGGGCTTGGATCTAATTTTTAAACCCAAGCCTAAGGACTAAAGAGAGAAGAATGAAACTATTATAGTTAGTTGATTTTTACATGGAATATTCTTGAAATATTCTTTTTTATTTACTTGGCTAAGACTGGTTTGACTTAATACTTGGCCATTATAAATCTTAATTAAGAAATTAATTAATTGGATTAATTGGATTTTCTTGCATATAAAGCATTAACACCTAAGTAGGATGTTATGCGTGTTAACTTGTTAGAAACACTTCTCTCTCTTCACTTTTTGCAAGCTATTGCTGATTTTTGCTCTCCCTCCGTTGCTTGATTTGCTTCAATTTTAAGTATTCTTTAGCAAGATTTCACTCAATCCAAAGGTGTTAGGAGTATCTAACCATTAGTTGTTAATTGTCTGTAGGTATTTAGAGGCCATTTAAGGTCACAAAGATCAACATTTTTTTGCTAAGGAGATTGTAAGTATTTCTTTCTTAAAATCATCTTATATCAGGCCTAATCACATAATCTTGGGTTGGAATCCATTAGTACTTTTTTTGAATAATGGTGCAGTGAGTTGGAAAAGATCCAAGCAAGATATTATAGTCGATTCAACAATAGAGGTTGAGTATATAGCAGCAGCTCAAGTAGTGAATGAAGCTGTTTAGATCTGCAAGTTCTTCATTGGACTTGGTGTTGCTCCTTCTACAGCTGAGTCCATTTCGTTGTATTATGATAATAATGGGGCTATTGCACAAGCAAACCAAGGTCTCATCAACGGTTTAAACATGTGTTGCGCTGATATCACTACATTGTGGGGATTAAAAACATGTATATTCATTTAGTATTAGATACATTGGTGATTGGTTCTAGGCTAAGTGGGAGATTGTTGATCCATTTTAACCCACCAATAACTTGACCCTAGCAAGTAACAAGTACATCCAGCCCAAGCAAGTCTAAGGCAGCCATAAAGTATGCATGATCTATCCAAGTGAAGATTCAAGCCCACAAGAAAGTCCATCCCAAAGTGAATCCAAGGCCCATTTGTTTTCATTATGTAAACTGTTATTTAGGGCTCATTTTGATGTGTTCGATGGCCCATGTGGTTGTAACGTTATTATTAGACTTTGAATTGTTGTAAGGGCCTTGTTTAAGCCCATTTGCATTATTTTAGTGATGTGTGATCTTAGGTGGCAATTATTTGTCCAAGTGGCAACCATATCACCTTGTTTTTGTATTAATCTTTTGTCAAGTGTTGTAAACACTAGTTTGAAGTTTTGATGAAAATAGACTTGGTCTTGCGGTTGTCTTCCTCACCTTGATCTTTATCCAAACTTTGTTGGCTTGGTGATGATCAAACCCAAGCGAGTGGATTTATTTCCTTTAAGCTTGATAATTATCCTATTATTCTTGTTTCTAATTTATCCTGGCTGTTATGTGTGTTTGCGCTTGACCGAATCTATCCAAGGAAGAATTTCTTGCTTGTGAACCGATTATTCATCCATTTGTTGTGAAAAATGTGGAAACGAGTCATCTGGTATCAGAGTTTAGGTGGATAGAAGTTGTCTTACCATAAACAAGTGTGTAGTGTGCTTTTGGAGTGCAAATTAGTGGTGTTGAGTCCTTAATGTGCAGCCACGAATTTGGCACTGTTGGAGGTGATAAAGAAGTTGTTTTTTTTGTGAAAAGGGTGAAAAATTGGTAGAAAGTTGAAAGGAAGCACTTGTCCGAACTTGGGGAGCCATTTTGGAAGTAAAAGGAAGCCATTCCATGGAGTTTTTGTGGTGGCTAGAAAACACTCTATAGTGACTTGGAAAGGCTTTAATGGTGTCCAGATTTTGTAAGTACATCTCTCTCCTCTTTTCAATTGGATAATAGCACTACTTGTCTTCCTCTTATCCATTGTTTAAAGCCCAGAAGCCTAAACCCTTTTACCCATTAGATTTAAGTGTTGTGTTAGAAGCCTAAACACTTCATTCCATTTCTAGCATTATTAACGTTATAATTTCTAGCTAAACATCACCCTACACAAGCCACCACCCATTTGTGGTAACCTTTGTCTTTCCCATAAAGCCTACCAACATTATACACACCACATCAAGAAACCTTAACCCCCTCATTTCAAGCCATTACCATTCACACACTCAATTACCCCATTTGGTAATCACTATACAAAACATCCCACCTTTCTCCATATGTTTGTCCATAATTAGATAAAACCAACTCTTCCATAAAGAGAATAGGTAGCAAAAATTCCTTTTTACCCTTCCTAATTGATTGCAATACCCATTTTAACCTTATATATTACCCCCTTTCCCCCTATTTAAGCCCAATTCACCTAACAAATATTCAGCCCACTAACACCATTCCAATTCGGTCCATATACACAATCCAACCTCACAAATATCTAGCCCACTAACACCATTCCGATTTGGTCCATATAAACAATCCAACCTCACAAATATCTAGCCCACTAACACCATTCCAATTCAGGCCCAAATACATAATCCAACCCTTACACATATCCAGCCCACAATCTCACTCATATTCGACCCATACACACAACCCAAACCTAATAAATATCCAGCCCACCAATCCATTCACATTTGGCCCAAATACACTACTCAAGCCTCATACACACTTGGCCCACTAATCCATTCACACTCGGCCCATACTTACTCAAAGTAAAAAAAAAAAAAAAAATACTTTCAATGACATCCACCCCCCTCCCCGCTTGGATTTGTTCCATTACAACATATCCCATACAACTCCAACCAAGTTCCTTTGTGAATTACATAATACTATCAACATCAATAGCCACGTCTACAATATCCTCAAACCATTGTTCAATGCCAAAAAATACTATTCATAGTGACCAAATTTTAGCATAAATTTATCAATCATATTTAATGGAAGCCACTCCTTTTTACCCCTTCCAACATGGGAATTAGCCAATAATAGGATGCAAGAAGAAGTTGATGAAATTAGACAAAACTTGAATACCATGATAAGAATGATGACCAATATGTCAAATGCTATGGCAAAACTCATTCAAAACCAACACATGTATGCACAAACTATAACCCATATACCCCTACCCCATGAAATTGCCAACCAAACACAAACTCCCAAGCTTCTGATCACTTACCATGGCCAAGAAGACCTCCCCATTACCACCAAAGAACAAACCTTGAAACACCCCTATATAAAGAGAGAAACGAGGATAACCATAAGTCTTCTAGTGGGCCTGAATTTATTGGAAGGAGGAAGAGAAATGAATATGATGATAGAGTATTGAGAGTTGACTTGCTTGAATTTAATGGTAGTACTAAACCAAATGACTTTATTGATTGGTTACATGAAATTGAAAGGGTGTTAGAATTTAAGGGATATATTGATGAGAAGAAGTGCAAGGTATCTATTTTGAAATTCAAGGATTATGCTTCCTTGTGGTGGGAGAACATGAGGAAGAAGAGAGGTAGAGATGGGAAAGTTCGGATTCACTATTAGAAAAACCTAGATAAAAAGATTAAGAAGAGGTTCTTGCCCCACAACCATAGGTAAGACCTTATCTCAAGTTACACAATTTGAGACAAGAAGATAAGAAGGTAGAAGAGTACATTATGGAATTTGAAGGCTTGATGATGAAGAGTGATGTTTCGAAAGAAAAAAACACATAATTGCTAGATTCCTAGAAGGGTTGAGTAGGAAAATAACACATAGACTTAAATTACAAAACTTATCACTCTTTTGATGATGTTTGCAAGCTTGCTACAAGAGTAGAGAGACAATTGAAGGCTAATAAGCTTGTTGCCCCTAAAAAATTCTTTAAAGAGAGTGATTATCAAGAGGGGTCACCATCTTACACCAAACCTAGTGTTCCCTAAAAAGGTTTTAGTAAAGTGAAGGTTAATGAGACACCAAAGGAGAAGCCTAAATTTGAAAGAGATGAGATTCCACGGGTTGACTTGAGAAACAAGAAATGCTTTAAGTGTCAAAGCTACTGACACTTTTAAGTAAATTGTCCAAATAGAAAAGTGATGACTCTTAAGGAGACTGAGGCTATTAATGAGTCATTCTTAGAGGAGTCTAGTGCGGAAGAATCTAAGAATAAGAATGAAAGTGGTGATGAAGTGATTGAGGAGGTTGATAATGGAGAATTATTAGTTCTTAAGAGATTGTTGCACACTCAAGTCAATTCCCAAGGTGATCAATAGGAAAGCTTATTCTATACTCGGTGTACTATAAAAGGAATATGTGTTCAGTCATTGTGGACAGTAGGAGTTGTACAAATGTTGCCTATACTAAACTTGTTGAAAAGCTAAGACTTCCTACACTTGTTCATGCACATCCATATAAGTTGCAATGGTTGAGTAATAATTATACTATTCAAGTTATTAAACAAGTTGTTGTGCCATTCTCCATTAGGAAGAGATATTCGGATGAGGTGGTATGTGATGTCATTCCAATGGATGTGTGCAATCTCTTACTTGGAAGGCCATGACACTTTGATCGGGAGGTAACTCATGATGGTCGGCAAAATGCTTATTCATTTAATTTCAACAAGAAAACCATCACCCTAGCACCATTATCACCTACCCAAACACATGCCCAAACACTTCCCCAAACACCACCCAAAGAACAATCACATAAAAGCCTTTTCCTAAATAGTACCTAATTAGAGAAAACCATCCAAAAACATAAACCCATCCTTGCACTCCTTATGACCAAAGTGAATCAAGAGTCTAAGGAACTCAAATACAACCCAAAAGTCCAACCATTATCCAACTACAAGCAAAGAGTTGATAATGTTATAGCGAATGCACTTTCTCAAAGGTATGCCTTGTTATCCTTACTTGATTCAAGAGTTCTTGGCTTTGAGTTAATGAAATTGTGCTATGATATGGATAATGAGATTAAATTTTGCGTGTCCGAATGTGGTAAATCTGATTTTGAGGAGTATATTTTGCATGATGGTTATTTGTTCAAAGGGAATAGACTATGTGTGCCTAAAGGAGTTTTTGGGAATATCATGAAGAGTTTGGTGAGCCAAGCATTTAAAGAATTGGGATTTACACTTAGAACATGCTAAGTTCACTTATAATAGGTGTCCAAGCTCTACCACGGGTTACACTCCACTTGAGGTGTTTTATGGCGTAAATCCTCTTACACCACTTGATCTCACTTCATTGCCTCTTGATTTCAAACCTAGTGTGGATGCAAATGAAAAGGTGAATGACAATCACTACAAAGTGGATTTGCCTAGTGAATATAGAAATGTCTCAACAACTTTTAATGTGGGAGATCTTAGCCCTTATTTAGAGGATGATTTGAATTTGAGGGTAAATTCTCCCCAACCCGGGGAGGATGATCTATTTCAACCCACCAATGACTCGGCCCAAGCAAGTAACAAACCCATCTAGCCCAAGCAAGTCCAAGACAGCCATTAAGTGTGTATGATCTATCCAAGTGAATATTCAAGCTCACAAGGAAGTCCATCCCGAAGTGAATCCAAAGCCCATTTGTTTTCATTATGTAAATTATTATTTAAGGCCTATTTTGATGTGTTAGATGGCCCAAGTGGTTGTACCATTATTATTAGACTTTGAATTGTTAGACGGGCCTTGTTTAAGCCTATCTACATTGTTTTAGTGACGTGTGATCTTAGGTGGCAATTATTTGTCCAAGTGGCAACCACATCACCTTGTTTTTATATTAATCTTTTGTCAAGTGTTGTAAACACTAGTTTTGAAGTTTTGATGAAAATAGACTTGTTCTTGAGGTTATCTTCCTCACCTTGATCTTTATCCTAACATTGTTGGTTTGGTGGTGATAAAACCTAAGTGGGTGGTTTCATTTCCTTTAAGCTTAATAATTATCCTATTGTTCTTGTTTCTAATTTATCCTTGTTTGTTGTTTGTGTTTGCACTTGACTGAATCTGCCCAAAGAAGAATTTATTTCTAGTGAACAAATTATTCATCCATTTGTTGAGAAAAGACGTGGAAACGGGTCAATTATTGGCATATTTTTGTCCTAGAGCATCACTCATATTGTACATTATACATTCATTTAGTAATTAATAAAAGGAAATTACACTTTTATCATTGTTTGTAATTAAATTACATATTTTTTATTGTATATGATAAAAGTCCTTATGATAAGTATTGTATTAATATAGATATAAAACTGTATATATCATCATTAAATTGTTCATGGTCAAAGTACTGTTGAGACAGGACATCAGCAGTGTGGACAGACTAAAATTACAATTGTACTGGTTGTAGAAGTATAACACAATATTTCTCATGTATTTAAATATTGAATATTTACGTAAGTATATAGGAGAACAATGTTAGCTATTTTGAGCAGAAACGGATTCATTGGACTTGACCCAGTAAGGAATCCTATTTATAGTTTACCTAAGTGTCAATGGGAGGTCCACTCAAGATAAGTGTAAATAATCCTTTAACCTGAGACTAAATGGTTCACAATGTACCTAAGCACAAGTATTTGTGAAACCCCTTAAAGTTTCCAGACACAGGTGTCAAAGCACGTCGATCTCAATATGAGATGGCTATGTAAGTCTTGGGTCAAAAGACCATGTACACCTACCTTGATGGACCTCCCATAGACACTTAGTTAAACTACCAATAGGATTCCATGTGAGTCGAGTCTAGTGAATCTGTTTCTATTCTAAACAGCTAACAATGTTCCCTTTTATACGTACTTAAGTATCTAATATTTAAATGTGTGAGAATCATACTATTATGCTCCCATAATTAGAACAAGTGTAACACTAGTCTATTGGTACTACGGATATCTTGTAACACTAGTCTCGACGGTACTTCGACCAGGGACAGTTTAATAATAATATTTGATGAGCATCAATATCTATCTCACATCTATATCAACACAATATTTTCATAAGGACTTTTATCATATAATAAAATATGTAATCCAATCATGTGTAATTATGAAGGAGTAATTTTCTTTATTATTATACATCAAATGTATAATGTATATCAAATGTACAAAATGATTGCCTCTAAGGCATATACACTAACAATGTAATTGGTGTTCAAAGTGACACTACGAACAAAGATTACCTTTGAGGGGTCTTGAGTTCGAGTGGGGGACGTGTCTCCCTTAAA
>JANLJB010028589.1:0-11391 GCA_026212285.1 Bursera cuneata | reverse complement strand
GGCCTTTGGGCTCAAAGCGGACAGTACGTTGAAGGGGTATGCCACTTGGTGGTGGGCCCTGGGGTCAACACACTCGGGCTGGTGTACCGAGGGAGCGGTTGAGCCCCGTGTGACGTGCTCTAGGGGCCTGCGGGCAGCCCTAACCCGGCCTGGTAGAGGTGCGGGGGAGACGTTACAATAAAAACGCGCGTTTTTATATAATCACCCCTGGGATTCCTGTATCAGGGATTCCGGGGCGTGACATTATATTTGGCCTTGAGATTTTGACATATGTGATGAATACAAAAACCATGCAGGCGATTTAGGAATACGATCTTAACGCCTTTGATTATACTTTGATAGAGATCAGATATAACAACAAAGTCTTTGATGTACCCAATTTGTTCATGTAGTTTCTGTTGAATCACTCCTATTACCGGTCGTTCTCTAAATTACCCACAATAAAGGCCAATGAAAAAATCTTCTCATTTGCATCCTTACACGATGTAGTGAAAAGAGTACCTCGGTATTTTTATTTTAAGAATATACCGTCTACAGCTACAACTAGTCTAATAGAAGAGAAGAATTCATCATTTGAAGCATTAAACATCATGAACCACTATAAGAAATGGTTCTTAGAATCTGTCACAATATCAGTCGCAGTACCAGGATTTGTTGCTTCCAATAATAATGCAAATGACTTACCTGGATCTCCTAGCAATTATACAAGGGCAGACTCTTTCGCCCTTCATGCCTTGGTGTAACATATGTCAATACGTAAATCATTTCAGACATCTAGTATAATTTCCCTTGGACAGTAGATTAAAGAAGAATCCTCGAATTTGTGTTTGATAAAACATCTACTGAAATGAGCAGATGTTTACCTATGATCCAAGAAAAGTTGTGTCCTCTCACACATGTGTCACTGGTCAAATCTTTTTACTTGCCATAATTAATGATCATCTTTATTATATTTTTTTAATCATGAAAGCTTTTATCCTCCACTTACAATTTTTATGCCGCTAAACTGCCTCAAATCAGTGCTTTATTGACTTAGAGATAACAAACTCGAAGTTCTTATTGGTTGCAATTAATGCCAACTTTGTACGAAGTTCCAAGTTATTCTTAAACACCTCATCAACTTGTATATGTAATCCCTTATTGACATACAAAGTAGCATCATCTTTTATTAAGGGGTTTACTTCTGTAATAGCTGGCAACCATCGAACTGTCTCCAGCCCAATCTCTTCAGTAGGACTTGTTTTATGATATTTCTTACAAGATGTTCGGCATGGAATTGCATTAGAGGATGAAAGGTCATTGTTAACCTCTATAAATGGTCATCCTTTACAAAATCGTTTTCCATGAAATCATCCTTTATAGAATTATCATCAAAGGGTCTAAATTGTCCTATCATCGCGGCTTTATATAAGTACTTGTCAATGTGATTATTAGGCAATCTAATTGTATCATTTGAGTTCAAATCAATATCAGGCACCCCATTCGTATCATTGGGGTTCACTTCAACATTAGGCACCCTAATTGTATCATTCTTCACTAAGAGCAAAGGTATAGGCGATGTTGCCTCATCTTCGTCTGCAAAATGGGATGACAAAGTTAGAGGTATCAATTTGCTTCTTTAATTACTTGCACTTTGAGACTAAAAACGAAGGATTTGTCAATACTTTTTTGTCCCATGAAACCTTTTTCTGCATCAGAATAACAGGATCAGCTCTATCAATAATTTTCTCCACTACAATGAAAAAACGAATACCTTTATCATTTTCCAAACACATAATGCGATGCGGATGGTTTTGAGATGATAAATAGAAATCTGGTTGATGATCAATCCCAAGTTCTATAAATAATAAATCTAGAAATTGCTTAAATTCAATATCCTTTGGGACTTTTAACCCCCTAATCTGACCACCCATATATTCAACATCACTATTTGGTTGCGTCTCCCAACTACCACCATAATACACAATGATGAAAGTTTCTATTATCCTGTGAACACGTCAATATGTTAGATTAGAGTGCTAGAAAGCGAAAAATTTGTAAATTTCTTAAAATGCATGTTTTGGAGCTGTAAAATGCATGTTCTAGAGTCTAGACTGGACTATCACCGTCACGCCCCAAAATCCCTTATATAGGAATTCTTGGGGTAAAATGTGTAATTTTAATATAAAAGAAAATTTAAATAAAGGATTTGAAGGAAATATCTCATTTGCTTAACATAAACTTTTACATCGTATCCAAAAACAAATAAAATTTGTAAAATTTTACATTATTATCTTCAAATACAACTTAACCTTTAAATATAACTTAAAATACATAAATCTGGCTCAATGGCTCTTCCAAAATCCTCTTTGTGAGCTCCGAAATATCACCATTGGACTTCTAACCTTGGGTACTTGTTGAAGAAGTGATGAGCAATATAGCCCAGTAGGAATTTATATAATCACACAATCTATAGCAATACAGGTTAAAGGATTAACAAATAATCACAACATCACATCCAACCATTTCATTTTCGCAATCACTCAACAAAGCCCATATTGTAAACCTCAATCACCAACCACATTCTTTTCATTTACCAAACTTCCAATCTAGTGCTTTCCTAAGCTTTCATGTACCACGCTGGGCCCATGCAAAGCCTAACACTAGAATCTCATCGTACTGTTCTTAGATCTCATGTACAAAGCCAGGTCTATCCAAGACCTAGGATCAAAATCTCATCCATGCACCCGTTGGATCCCGTGTACCAAGCTAGGCGAATCCAAGGTCCAACATGAATTTCCAATCTCATATCAACTCAACACGTTACTAATAACCCATATAATCTCACACATATCATCCAATCCCATTTTGATTTCACATTCATGCACCAATTCATCTTAACATCACACAAATCATAGTAAAGCACACATGGAAATGAATAATACTTCACAATCAACGTATGTGAATCAAAACACTCAAAACTCCATACTCACATCCATGGTAAACCTCAATCAAAATGGTATAGAAGAGTATAGAAGAGAAATCCCTAACTTAGATTAGCGAAGATTAGCTCCCCTTACCTTTCTCTCTCTTCTTTCTCTCTCTTTCTCTTCTCTTTCTCTTCTTCTTCTCCGTCTCTTTCTTTTTTTCTCCTGTTTCTCTTCTCTGAGAAACCCTAAAGTGAAAGGGGGTTCATATAGTCTTAAGAAAATGGGACACAAACATCATTTTGAAATGTTTAAAAATTTAGAATCCTAACTCTGAGCCACGACGCCAACGCTTTCTACGCTGTGACATGGAGTTTCTGTCTCTCGCGTCGGGCTAAATTTCCTTCCCATACCGAGAGTAGACCTATCCCACACTGCGGTGTGAAGTCTCTGTCACGCCACTTCACTATTCTTTCTTTTCTACGTCGCAGTGTGAACTCTCTGTCTCACATCTCTCTTGGACTTTCTCCTCGGCACTACGACGTGAAACGCCAAATCAAGAAAAATTCTTCATCTAGATATTTCTCCAACTTATCCAACCATACAATTCATTTTTTTACAACTTGTACTCTTATATAACATCAATATGCACATATCATCTATATATATATATTCATTAATATGTCAAATATCCTTTTAAATACATTATTCAAAATTTTCGGGTATTACAGTCACGGTCTGTCTAACACACAAACTGTCACGATCTGACCTCGGATTGTGTAGGTGTAAGTTTGTTTTAGACCTAGACCAACATGGTCCTAGGACAAACCATGACAATCTATGTGTTAGACCTACGCGGCTACACAGTCCTACACAAAATTTATAGTTTTAACACACATACCTTCACGGTCAACCCCAACGATGGTCAATACCAGTGAAAGATAACTTTGTCTTCTCCACAATCCATTTTCCCTTGCTATGATAACTCTATTCAACAACTATCAACAAATAAACACCCCCCAATTTTGCAACACAATCAACAAATCAATTCTACCTAATTTCAAACTTCGAAAAACAATCAACAAATCAATACTATCCAACTTCAAACTTCAAAACCCATTGCAACAAATCAAAAGCATGAATAAATACATGAAGTAAATGAAAAAAAAAAAGTATGATAAAAACACAATGATGACTAATAATAGATGAATAGAGAATGAATCGTGGGATATGTTGAAGAGATAATGGATTGGCAAGAGAGAGAGAGAAGATAGATAGTTACGATTTAATTCAAGAGAATAGAAGAGAAGAGCTTATGAAAGAGACAGGGGCATTTGGGGTTTATTAGTTGAGATTGGTTAGGTGGATGGAAGAGTTATGAATTTTAGCCTATTTTTTATTTTGACCCGCTCTATTTGGTTAATTTTGCTAATTTTTCAGATAATAAACTAGTAAGACAATTTAAAAATTAAAAAAAAAATTGAAGTTGCATATACTAACTTTCTGTTTTTTAGCACAAAGTTACATGTGTAGGTGTGAACGGTGATATACAACTTGTGTAAACAAAATGATGAAAAAATTGGACAAGTTGTGGTGGTAGGGTACATATGGGTAGCTCTGAAGCATGATTCTTTGGCACTGAATCTCCAGCACTGAATCTCCAGAACAAATGGGGCCTCTTGTTATTTGATAGCTTACTGCTCAACTACTTTTTCCAAAGTAGATCGGGTATTGATTTTCAGATTGTTCTGGTTGTCTACTTTTTCACATCACATGCATGCCAAGTGACAAATTTAGTGATTTTATTTTCTAAATAGTCTTTAATAAAATCACAATTATATATGGGTCGAAACTTGAAACAAATAGTAAAGGAGGTAAACAACTTCTTTTTATCTTTTCAAATTTAAATAGTTTAGATTGGATTCCTTGCAAGCTATAATGATAATTTAAGTTGACCAGGACGCATGAAAATAAATTTAGATTTGAAATTATTGGATAGTAGCCCTAGAAATAAGGATATAGACTCAGTAATCAAAGATTTTTGTAAAAAGAATCTTGAATTTTACGTTACAATCATTATAATCCACTTTCTTTCAAAATTACATTCTTTTTTTTTTTTTAATCTTCACCAAAGTGAGATAAGTGTTTCATGATTCATTGAGTATTGAATAATAGTAGGCAAATCAAGTGATTTTTTGGTGGGATCAATCACCTATTCTATTCAGACCAAAATTGAACAACCTTGCACGTGTGAGCAAATGCTCCATGGAGGATCAAACTCTATGTTATTCCTGTCAAAAATAACTATTTTTTAACAACTTTACTGTTTTAGAAATTCTAATTTTTTTTTAAATTTAAAATATTAATTTTTAATAAAGGATGAATCTATTAAATTTAGAGTAATTATCATTGAACACCCCTACTTTTTCTCTTTTTTTCACTCATATGGAACGTTTGTCTTTTTTCTCTTCTGTCATCCTTAAGTTTTGAAAAAATCTTTTCTCAAGTCCTCCGTTAAAAATTCTGTTAGTTAACATCCATTAACCTCCATATTCTAATAAATTTACCTTTTTACCCTTACTAACACATAAAAAATAACTAATTTTTTAAGGACAATATTAAGTTAAATGATTAAATTACGTTTGAAATAAATATCAATATGTGTTAATATTGTCCATAAAAAAGTAATTTTAATATGTGTTAAGATAATTTGATAATTTAATTTAATATTGTCTTTTAAAAATCAAGTCATTTTTTTATATATATTACTAAGGGTAAAATAGTAAATTTATTGAAATATAGAGGTTAATCAATGTTAACTAACAGAATTTTTAACTAGAGGATTTTGGAAGATATTTTTTCAAAACTTAAGGATGAGAGAAGAGAAAAAAGGTAAACGTCTCATATGAATAAAAAATGAAAAAAATATAAAGGTGGTCAATTATAATTACTCATTAAATTTATGTTAGGATTATTTTTGATATTATGGTGGTGAAATTAACAAAATAAATTTATCAAATTTTAATTAGTCAACGGTGGTAAAATAGTGGAGCTCCCATAAAAAAAAAAAAGTCATTATAAAGAATGATTAATTGGTTACACGGCGGCATAATGAACAACAAACAACAATGATCGTTAAGAGAGACGTGGGTGTGCCGGCCGTTTGCGTGGGCAATTGCATGCTTGCGAAATCCGAATCCAAACAAGGTTGTGGATTTTATGGCCTACACACAGAGACAGCTTTGATTTGATTACTGATCTTTTACTCATGAGCTGAGTGTCCACCACAACTTTTTCTAGGCAACTATGCATAACTCCTGACCTGAAAGTGGAATCATTACAGTGATTTTTCGCTTTGTTCTTCTATTAATGGAGACATGAGGCTGTTTCCTTTTTCCTTCTTTTGTCAAATCAAATATCAGCTTCTTCGCTAACCTCCTGCTCTGCTTGTCTGCCCAATACTACAGTTCGTACTTTAAAGTAAATGTTGTGCCAATTACATCCCTTAAAAGATAGAGAACAACGTATCTACTTGTTTTTGTTTCGTAAAATTTAGGGTAATTAGAAGAAAAATCAATAACCTTGCTTGTGATTTTGAAAATTTTGTTAATTTGCCTTATTGTTATTATTTAACTAACCATTTAATTTAATAGAAAAAATCAATAATTTTATTGATTTATTAAGAACTTTATACCAATTGATAGTAATTCAATATAGTTTGATCAAATTCAGATTCTTTTAGTTAAATTAACTAATTAAATAATAATAATAAAGGAGCTTAGTAAAATTTTCAAAATCATAGAAAAATTTAATGATTTTTTTATTAAAAGTCAAAGAAAGTCAACAAATTATCCTATTAAAATAATTGTCAGTCCCTAATTTCAAAAAAATAATTAGGGGAATTATAAGAATTATCCTAAATTAAGGATTCATTTGGAAAAATAGCCAACCCTTCATTTTTCTTTTATTTTCCTATTCATTTGCAACAAAATGGAATAAACTACCCTCTTTCTATATATAAACATATAGATATAACAAAACTCCTACACTCACTCAACTCTCAACTCTCTCACACTGACTCTCCCTTAAAAGCACGAACGCAGAGAAAAGCACCACTGGCGACTGGTGACGGGCAATGGAAAGGTATGCAAAACAATACCCCAACCCAACTCGCTCTCTCTCTCTCAAAAATTTCTTTTCCTTTTTGTTTGTGTATTTGTGTTAATTTGAAGAATTTGTGTGTGTATTTGTGTTTGTGATGTTTGTTCAAATGTGTGTGTGTTTGTGTTAATTTCAAAGAATGAAAAATGTGTTTGTGTTGATGTTAACGCAAAAGGTGCTTAATGAAATGCCTTAATGATTTGTGTTGGTCTTTTGTATTTGTAAAAGAATGTTTGTGAGTTGTGAATGAGTTGCGTTTGTGTTTGTGTGAAATGTGCTCGATGAAATGCCTAAATGATTTGTATTGGTGTTTTGTATTTGTAAAAGAATGTTTGCGAGTTGTGAATGAGTTGCGTTTGTGTTTGTGTGAAATGTGCTCGATGAAATGCCTAAATGATTTGTATTGGTGTTCGTGATTGTGTGTGTGTTTGTAAAGAATGTGTTGTGATGTGTTTTGTCTTTGTGTGTGTTGAATGATGTGTTTGTGTTTGTAATTGTTATGTGTGTATAAAGGTTTTGAATGTGTTTATGTGAAATGTGCTCGATGAAATGCCCAAATGATTTGTTTTGTTGTTTGTGTTCGTGTGTGTGTTTGTAAAGAATGTGTTGTTATGTGTTTTATGTTTGTGTGTGTTAAATGATGTGTGTGTGTTTGTAATTGTTGTGTGTGTATAAAGGTTGTGAATGTGTATGTGTTGTGGGGGTATGTGGTGTGGGGATAAATTGCATGTACATTACATGCGTGTGTTTGTAAAGCTACATTACAAACAATGCTTCGTTCGAGAACATTAGAGTGGAAGGACCGTCTAATTCTTGTGTGAGAACTGTTCGATTCTTGCATGAGAACCGTTCGATCCTGTAATCCACCCGTGTGGTTCTTGCATGAGAACCGTTCGCTCCTGCAGTCCAAAACGTGCGATTCCTGCAGAGAACTTTACAGTTCATTTGTAAGAGCCGTGTGGTTCTTGTGGGAGAACCATGCAGTTCTTGTGGGAAAACCGTGCGATTGATGCACCTGGACCATTCGGTTTTACCAGCAATCCGTTTTATTTTCTTTAAGAAATTTTAACAATATATATTTTTTTTTGTTAGTGTGGGAATGTGTATGTATTTCTAAAGTTATTTACACATCCATTGAATAAAGAGGTTGGGTGAGGAACATTCAGTGGAAAGACCGTTCTATTCATGTGTGAGGACCGTCAGGTCCATTCGGGAGGACAATTCGGTCCTATAGTTTTATATATATATTATGAATAAAACAAATAAATTTTAACAATATATTTCTTTTGTTGGTGCGTCTATGTTTGTGTTAATATGTCCAGACTTATTGAGTTATGTTTTTTTTCCTTGATTTTTTAAATGGAAATGGCAACTCCTAAAGTCACTTTGAACATGAAGACGAGATTTAAGGATCATTACAATGGGCATGCTACGAACGTATCGAGTCTTAGAGCTATAAAACTACTTAGGGATAAGCGTACTATAAGCCAGCGAGAGTTATTATATACTACATGTTTCGACCACTTTGTCGATATTCCTGACCTAACATTTCCCAGACATTATGTCCATGAGATGTTACTTAGAGAAGTTGAGACGGTTGGTCTAAAAAATGAGATGTGATTTTTTATTTTAGGTAAGTCGTTACATATTCTTTAATATTTATGACTTTTGATAAACCAATATTTATGTTTTTAACCTTTATTCATGTATTTTTTGGAGGATTATGTTACGTTGATGTGGTTTTTCTTATTTTATTGGTACATAGACTGATGGAATTTATTTAAAGGAAATTGAGCAAGAAAAGAGCAAAAAGAGCTACGAAGTTAGAAGCTAACCACTGCAGCGAAACTTGGTACTACTGTAACGGGAATAAGTCAGTAACATAGCGCTGTGACGCAAATGAGAATCATCCCAGCGTTGGAATTCAGTGAAACAATGGGAAAAATCAGTAGCTAAGTGTTGCGGTGCTAAAACCTTACCGCTGCAGTATTCCATTGACAACTTAAATTCAGCACTTTTAAATGGTTTTGGAAAAAAAAAAAGGGAAAGGACAAGTTCGCCTTTTTTAACCTAATTATTGATGTGATATTTAAGGGATGATTTCATCTAGAGAAAGGGGGATTGGAAAAAACAAGAAAGAAAAACAAGACACACTCTTCGGAGAGCAACACAGACAAGAAGAGACAGCGATTACTTCAAAAAAAAAAATTTCTTCTCTTCTTGATTGCAGTGCGACTTCTTCATCAATTCAGATTGGATTAACGCTTTGGGGCTATCGATATTCAACTGATCTACATCAATTCTTTATCAACTTTTATCAAATAAGTATTTAGCGATGTCATGATTGTATTGAATATTGGGTGATTATTATTTTTGTAAATTTATTGATTATTTCTTGTTTGTTATGTTTAAAATCTTTGATTATAAATTATTAACTAGCCATCTATGCTGATAATTGAAGTGAAAAATTAGAAATCAGGGTTGAACACATCATTGATCCCTGATTTAGCCCTAATAAACAAGTGTTTGAATTGATCAATGATTATTGTTTTGATTTGAATGGTTTTGTAATTTCCTTGTTCATATGTCAATTGATTCAGTGACAACCTGATCATAGAAGTTGCTAATTTATTGTAAGTAAGAGTTAACCATGATCATTTGGATTCTCTAGACTTAGTGGAATGACCATTAATCAAGACTTGGAAATAGTTGAGTTATTCACCCAATACCCCAATGCATGATTGATATTAGCTAAATCTCATTCGCATCATGTGCTGTATTTAGTTTAGAGTTTACGTTATTTTTATTTTACATTGTTTTTATTTAGTTAATTATTTATTTTATTTTTTATTCAGTTTTGGTTGAAAGTTTGATTAGAGTTTTAGGATTTTATTAAATTGTTTAATTTAGTAATGTTTAGAAAATAAGCAAGAATTTAAATCACTGTAATTCTGTGAGAGATCGACCTTGGATGAACTTGTAATTATTCTATTGAATGATTTGTGCACTTGCGATCATTTAAAATTTGCACATCAAGTTTTTGGCGCCATTGTCAGGGAATTGGCATTCGAATTCTTAGAATTTTTTCCTTGATTGTTAAGTTTTTTTAATTTTTTGTCTTTTAACTTTTATTTTGTTTATTTCTTTTCGTTTCTTTGGTAACTTAATTTGTCTTTGTTTATTTTTTTTAGGGGCCTGCAAGGTAGAAGATCTCAAGGGGGAGATCTTGTGCCTCAACTTGATAGCATTCATAGGATACGAGAGAATTTGAAGAAATTGGCTGAGGAAAATTAGTTAAATCATATCAAGAATGAAGAAAATATTAAAGAAATCATAAATATGGAGCCTCAAAAAGTAATGAAGGATTATGCTAGGCCAGCCATTGGTACTACCACATCTTGTATCGAATTGGGAGAAGCAGCAAGAAATTATGAGATCAAGAACATTCATTATAGTATGTTGCCTTTTTTTTAATAGGATTATTGATGAAGATCCTCTAATCTTCATAAGGGATTTTATGCGACTGTGCAAATTTTTCCCGTATAAGGATTGACTGAGGATCAACTTAGGATGAGATATTTTCTTATACTCTGAAGGATAGAGCGAAAGCATGGTTGATGACCCTTCCACCTGGCTCTTTAACTACATGGGAGGCAATCTACAACAAGTTTATGGGCAAATTTTATTCTCACCAATAGACAACAGAGTTGAGAACTAAGATAGCTACATTTTCTCAAATGAAGGGAGAACCTTTTTCATGAAGCATGTGATAGGTTTAAGATGTTGTTGATTTAGTGTCCTCATCATCATTACCCACTTCAGGTGCAAAACCAATTTTTCTATAATGGATTCACACAACAGTGTCAATATACCGTGGATAAGGCTGTTGGTGGAGCCATGGGGAAAAAAGATAGCCAATAAGACTTATAAGTTGTATGAGATGTTGCGTGCTAATTCTCAACAGAAGAGTATAAGAGGAAGAAGAGTTGGGGTGAACGAGTTGAGCTCCACAATGATATGGCTATGTGTAGTAATCCGGATTTCCGGAAACAGTGATTTAGGGGTGTAAGTGATAGATTTCAAAGTTAGAAATCGTGATATGACGTAATTATCACGTATACGGGGTGACAAGAACGTGTTGACGTTGTGTATATGAGTGTTTAGGGGTTTTCGGGAGTTTTGGGTAAGTGGACTAAAATGTAATTTTCTCGGGTTCACAGATTTTTCGTCTTTAGTGCCCGTTTTATGGATTTGGAGAGCCACGTGTGTGGAATATAGATGGAAATGAGTTTATATCGAGATTCCGAGGTTTTGGGATGATTTC
>JANLJB010028587.1:0-11389 GCA_026212285.1 Bursera cuneata | reverse complement strand
CAAGCTTTTGAAGCATTTTGCAAGGAGTTTTGTGAGTATTATTTCATCTTATTCTTTGCTGGAAAATCTTGATTTGATCTTAGGGTATTCACCTAACCTAACAATCTGTTAATAATGCACGTGAACATACCTTTTTTATTTTAAATGCAATTGATGATTACGTGCTCAATTAATTGATTTTAATTATATATAAATACAAATATATAATTTTAAAATAATCATTATCTTACATAATTCAATATTTAAAATAAAAAATTAAAAAATTATATTTAATAATATCAACTCATCAACTATTTCAATATTTAAAGTACGAGAAATCAATTACTAGAAATTTGTATCTAAATTTGTGTCAAAAAATATTTTCACACATACTTTTAAAATTTTAATGATTTTCACTTTTATCTGCTTTTGTTCAAAAATTTATAAACAACATAGCTTTATGTTTAATTTAACTAAAAAATATAATAAAAAATATCTATTAATAATTAAATAGATAAATCTTCCAAAGAGAGATCAATATCTCATACTAAGAGAAGATTTTTTTTTTATAGTAACATCTTGTTAATTAAGTATTAATCTATTAAAATTTTTATCAAATAAGTTTTGAAATGACGAGGATGAAAATAGATTTTCATCAGTAAAATCTAATTATTAAGTTTTAATGCTGAAATGTACTTAAAAGAATTGTTCTAAATATTGAGTAATCCTACATCTACAATTGATTTCTACCATCCAACGCATATAAATTAGATAGCATAAATTCATGAACCTAGTAAGAATAAATAACTTTTTTAATAAATAAAGTCGTTCAAAAACTTTTTGCCACGCCGAATTGTAAAAATTAATCATAGATGTAAAATTATTCATGGATATTTGTTATACACTTCTAAATCTAAAATGCTCTTGATTTGATTCCAAACCAAACTAAAATATATTTTTTAATAAAATAATCTAAACATTCCAAGTTAAATATAAAGGTATTTATTTATCACAGACGATACAATAATTGGTATGGCATCATCATATAACATGGCACAAGCCACTAACTTTTTATTCTTTGATAAACTTCTGAATTGAAACATTGTTTAGTACCTCAGAATATACAATTTCTAATTCTAGTTATTATAATCTAATAAATTAATTGTTATTAACAACATGCTCATTGCCCGAATACTGTTTGTTCTTCATGAACCCTCATCAGGCCTCTGTTGAACCGACAATCAAAATCATCTCCACCACCACCCAATTCATTTTTCAAAAATCTAATTCTCTAGGGCTGATATCAAAGATTTTAACAGGTCAAACCAATTAGTTTCTACAAAAGCAAGAGTCAATCATGTTAAAAAGTAATGAAACAGAACAAAATATATAACTATCAGAACTATTTCAACTTTACTCCTAAGTTTTCATCCCCATTAAAGTTACAAGAGTTCTACAAAAAGCCATCATCAATAGCTAGCTAGCTTTCAATAATATAGTTGAAAAAAGGATAAAATGTAACACCAGTCATTTCCAAGCATATTTGTTGATACTACTTTAATAAAAGAATGGATGTACAACACAAATTGCGGCTTTCGAATATCGAAAGGAACTTTTGAAACAACTATGAGTATAATGCACAATCTCCATCCCCAAAAATGTTATCTAGAGGTCACCAAAAAATCATAACTTTAGTAATTTAACCACGTTGCTCTACGGATTTGGCAGTGTTGACAAATGTCGCACTTTTGTCAAACCCCTCAAGTAAAAGAATCCGGACTGCTTCTATGCCATGTTGAAATGTAAAATCCAACTGAAAGCATTTCTACAAAAAATTAAGAATCCACCGTACATACAAATATTCTTTTTCACAGGTAGATGAAAAACTAGTACATACCTCTTCACGCTCTTGTTTATTGAATGGGCGAAGAACAAAGTTGACAGGATTCATTTTCCCAGGTGGCCGCCCAATGCCTAAGAAAATATTGCAAATTCAGTGCCTAGATAAGTATTGAAAGAAAAAAAAAAGTTTAGATAAAATTCCAGTGCTCCTTTAGACTTACCAATTCTTAAACGAGGAAAATCACGGTTTCCTTTAAAGTGATCAATAATACTCCTCATCCTGCGAATAATCAACATCATAGAAGTTTCAAAACTCAGATCAGGAAGTACATTTCTGTTGAAAACAATACTTCCTAAGATTCTGTGCAAAATTTCCAGCATCATTAAAAGAACGCAAGCTAGAATGGGTTATTAACTCGCAGCCATACAGATGGAAATGAATAACCTAGTTGATTAGATCTCTTGCACTAAAATAAAAGACATAGGGATCAGCATCCCTCACTGGAATCTTTGATGAATATTCAGCATACTTTTGGTGTGGGCCATAATAGGAAAAAAAAAATTAGTCATAAAAAGTTGTTAATTAATTAAAGCTCTAAAACGAAGACTGAATCTGAAACTTTTGTATTCATTACTACCATCTTTCATAATGATGCCGAGATGAGTACATAACCACACTGAAATATTAGCAGGGAAATAAAACAACAAATGAATACCCATTCTGTCCTCCATGTCCACCTTTTGGCAATAGACGCAATTTGGCAAATGGCAAATCTAAGTCGTCAAATATCTGTACAACAGAAACATGAGTTTCAGTATTGTGGAAAAAATGTAGTGTTTAGATATATACATATGGGGGATCTTTTGACATAAAATTTTTCTCGACACAAAATTAGATACAAATTCTTAACCATTCATCCATTAAATTTAACTTCTGACTTTAAATCTCAATCATAGGTGAGATTAGTGGCTAGAATTTTGTGTCAATAAATTGTTTCAATATATATATATATATATAAAATAAAATAAAATAAAAAACCAATGGGAAGAAACTTTACCACGAGTACTTGCTTAAGTGGAATCTTATAATACGATACAATGGCCCCAACCTTTAAAATGCATCCAAAATCAATCAATCAATCAACCACTTCAACAACTATAACAATTATAAACCTAAAGATACATAAATCCTGAGAATTAATACATCAAAAGGTCTTTCTAGACAAGCTTACTTACAGACTCACCACTAGCATTCATAAAAGTTTGTGGCTTGGCAAGCATTACAGGAACGTTCCCAATAAAACCTGGAAAACAGGAACAAACACTGTCAAAGACATAAATTGAAAGAGCAATTTTACAACTTACATGTGTGAGATAACAAAACAAGAACCTTTTCCAAATAAAGCTCTAAAGTTAACGGAGCTCATTGAGATCCCTTCGGCATCAGCTATTGCATCTACCATCTCAAATCCTACCTGACAAATATACAATCTGATAAAAATTCGTCAAAATTATAAATTTAAAAAACAAAGAAGAGCAAGTAATTACATTGTGGCGAGTGCCAGCGTATTTCTTGCCAGGGTTACCGAGTCCGACGATGAGCCACGGGTGCTGTTGCTGCTTGGGCTTGGACGGAGCCGGAGAGGGAATTGTAGGAGGAGATGAGGAATTTGATGCGAACAGAGACATGAGTTTTATTTTCCGCGAAAGTGAAGGAAAATGGGGAAAGGAATGGTGAATGTATGCGAAGGGGATTGGGGAGATTGAGGGGTTTGAAAATGATAATTTCATAGTAAAAGTTTTCTGTTTTATAAATAATTTTGTACTGTAGGGAGTTTTGTTAGGGTTTTACAGAAGAAGAATGGGGAGACTGAAGAGGGGGATGACGCACGTTTCGTTTGTTCATTTAAAGAAAGGGGAAAAATCAATAAAACCCCAAAGGTTTATTGTAATTAAACAAACCACCTGACGTTCTAGAAATAACAACCAACCCCGTTAACTAACATCGATGGACCAGGTTAAGACAACCGGGATAAGGGCAGTAGAGTAATTAAAAACAAAACAAAAATAAATAAATAATAAATAAGGGTGTAGCTATTTATTTGTAACAAAAAAAAATATTAATTTTCGCACTCAATTCTTCTATACCTTCACTAATTAAAATTTCATAAATTAAATTTTATTAATCTAATCTTTGTAATTCAAGCATAAAATTAATAGATCAATCCCAATTAAAAAATTATTATATGATTTAAAAAAAATCATAAACTTATATAAGATATTTACGAAATCAAATTTTAGGAAAGCTAAACTGAATTTAAATGAATTCTTGGTGATTTTGAATAGAATTGACTACAAAGAAGGAACTTGTTCAAGTTTTGAAAATGTGTTTCTTGCGTTTACTTGACATCTAATCCATTCAACGAAGAAGTGTCGCTCAAGTATTCTTTTTATAGTGAGAGGAAATGGCCTCCTTTAATGATAATTTGTGAACATAGGAGTTTAATCTTTTACGTATTAATGCTTGTGCTTTTCATATAGAATGAGTTGATCCCCAAGATTCTCAAGAAAAATCCACCATTTACTTTAATATGTTGGCAGATACAATTACACCGAGTGTTTCATCGAAAATCAAAGTCATTATACTTGATGACATACTTTGAAAAGGCTTTATTATATTAAATATTGCAATCATTTTAAGTTTAACATTTATTTTCCATGACTCCAAGTGGTAGGAGAGCAAGATCCGACAATCAAAGAGGTGGTATTTCTTCTCTTTTATTTTTAATGCTATGATCCAATTTCGGT
Source organism: Bursera cuneata (assembly GCA_026212285.1). Lineage (NCBI taxonomy): Eukaryota > Viridiplantae > Streptophyta > Magnoliopsida > Sapindales > Burseraceae > Bursera > Bursera cuneata. Next base: position 6,760 of record JANLJB010028587.1, on the reverse strand, counting down.
TCTTCTTGTAAGTCCATGGATGAACAATTTTTGTTTTGTAAACAAATGGTATCAGAGCCATTTATTTATGCTTTCTTTTTTCGGTTATGTGATATTTAACATGCATATGATTTATATGTTGAATATGTTGATTAATAATCGGTTTATGTTTGATATTTGTGATGTCATTTGCTGATCTTGGCTAACATGAATCACATCTTACTATTATCTTTTTGTTTTTTTTTTTCAAAGAGAATCGGTTCTAGCTATATATGATGATTTAAAATTTGTTTGGTTCAATATATTGCTTGGTTGTTGAATCCGAATGCTTGCATGTGTTTGTTTTGATTAGATCTCACTTTATATGTACTTTTACATTCGGATCTAAAATATTTTTATCCTTGTTGCAGGTTCATGATTTGAATGGTTCCATATGTTATTTATTTGATTGGATCTAATATAAATAGCATGTGTAAATTTGAATACGTGTTTTTCCAAATTGTACATGTTAATTTTATGCAAATATGATTTGATATTACATGGCAATTTTGGATATGTATGTTTTTTTATCTCTTTACATTACTAAGATATATATATATATATATATATATATTTCTCTGTGTGTGTGGATATGTGTATTGTATTGTGTAAACGAGAACTTAACCTTTAATCTTTTCAGTAGACACATATATATTAAGATATATAATTTGTTTCCTTCGATTTGATTCTGTAATATATATGTTGATATATTTTTTATGTGTTGGTTTTTTTTTTTTTTTTAAACAATTCGGTTATGGCGTGTATTTATGAAATTGTGCTTTTTGAATTGTTGTTTTCATAATGTAATTTCTGAGAATATTTAAATTTTTGTTGGATTATATTTTGATTTAATCTAACTTGACATTTGATGCGATTCAATCGCAATCTCGGATTTGATTTTTCTTTCATTTCTATCATCTATATATGTGGATGGATATGCAGATTTGAGAAGAAAAATCTCCTTGAATCAATTCGGTTGACAAAGATATATGTTGATATTTATTTTGTTTAAAGATTTGATTATGTAAATGTTGTTGGTTGTTGTAATTGCGGGGCGGCTTTTAGCCATTTTAATTACTCTCTATTTACTTTAGTTTTGGTTTGATTTTGTTTTGGTAATATGTAACATATTTGGGATGGCGTTTTTGCCATTATTTCTATGTCTATTTTTATTCTTATTGTATAAATTCAATTCTGATTTTTGGTTCTATGTTAATTGAAACATTGGACGAATTAAAGAATGTGTTTTCCTCTTGCAAATGAATGTTGATTCATTTTGTTTGACACTTTGTAAACTTGGTTTCTAATGCTTTGAGGTAAGCAAAGTGGATGCAAACTTTAAGGTATTTTAACTAAGTTTCAAGTTCGTTAAAAACAAATCCAAGAAATCAACCAAAAGGTAATTCCATATTTCACTCCTAAAAGATTTAATTTATAAGATATTAATTTGATTAATATATGAATAAATTTAAATGTGATTGAATGCATGATTTAACTCCCATTTTGATCATCATGTTTTAGTGCTTCTTATTGCCCCAAAAGGAATCGAAATCGGACTTATAAATCTCTCAAACTCGCATTAATAATCTGTAAAGGTGTTACTACAAAAGCTGGAAACTGTTTCAGAACCAACAGGAGGCAGTTTGAATTTTTCCAATTGTAACTGAATGAATAAAATTTCAGATTTTTGAAATTGTGAAGTTTTATTTAGTTTTGGAATGGATTGTTATCTTTAACAATAAGCAAATCAATTACATGCATTTATTGTAATAATCAAAGTGTATTTTGTTTATTTAAGTTGTTAAATAAACTTGACGTGCAAATTGGATTGTTGACGCATTAATATGATTCATGCATAGATTAATTTGATTAACCAACTTAATATGGACATTAATTTGATTAATAAATTATATTAATTTGATTAATATAAATATTAATATTATTAATATACTCTATCAATATGATTAATAAAGTTTATCGAAAGTGTTTTTAGAAATAAATTATATATATGTATACATGTATTTTCTAAAAATGTTTTGAAAAAGGAAACACATATACATATATCATCTATTTTATTAAAAACCAAAACTTTTAAATGTTTAAGTGGGAGAAGGGTTATTAGATAACGCATATGGTCCCTATTGGGCATCCATTTAGATGAGCCAATATTTAGCCTCGCCTTGGTCTAGGGCCTGCTTGGTATCGGAGGGTTGAAATTGGTTGTCTTCTAAGAATGAGTCTTTTTGTGATAAGATTGATGCAAGTAACCGGCTAATACTTCTACCTAAAGAGGTTTGCTAAATGGAGCTTGTATTCATTGAACTAATGGTCAAACACTCAACTTCATTTTTTTTAATTTATTCCCTAAAGGAAAGATTTCATTTATTAAAGGCCAAATATTTACTGATTTTTATTATTTAAATATGATATATTCGACAATAATAATGATAAGAAAGGGTTCTTTCTAAATTAAATTATTAATCATTATCCCTAAAAGATTTTAGTTAGTCTTTTAATTTAGACTTCATGGAATAAAATGGAGATTTATTTGGGTAACTCCAATCTATATTATGCATTTCATGCATAATGTAATATTCCAAAAAGTTTTGTTTTCTTTTTAAGTAGATCATTAATGGATGGAAGTTTATTTTTCAGATATTGTGACTATGAATCTCATTTTTCATTTTTTTTTAATGAAAAATTTAATGGGGAGAATTACGTTAATGGAGATTGGATCTGGATATGGTTTTCACCTTTGATAAGATCAAGCAGGCGTCGAATGAACCAGTTTCTGAACCTCCTATTGACAAGAGTCTTGATGCTTTGAGAAGTATTGGGAAAACTGGCGAACTGACAATGATCATGCTAGGTTTTACGCTTTGGCTTCACTAGGTGATGCGCTTTTAGTGCAACATATGCGAATGCCTCAGTTATAACTTACATGAGATGTTTAGCCACCAAGCTCACCAAAGTCATAGAGAGGCAATACATAACTTTGCTAGGTTGTGATAGGGAACTAGTTAGCCTGTTGCAAAGTACATGATGAAAGTCATTAAGTACCTGAATCAGGCTGAAGTCTTTGGAGCTTCAATTGATAAAAAAATTCTAGATTAACAGAGTTTTGAACTCGTTATCAGATTCCTTAATAAGTTTAAAATTGATTACAAATTGAACTTTAAGGAATACACTTTGGATACCTTGATGCAAAACCTACAAAGAATTGAATTTGTCTTGAAGGGGAAACAAGAAGAAACCCACGCCATTGAGGCTTCTCCTTCTGCTTTTACCAAATCTTTTGTGAAAGGCAAAGGAAAATAAATACTGAAAGATGCTTTGGGTCCCTAAAAGAAGTCTATAAAGAGGGAAACAAAGCCGAAAGACAGATGTTTGCATTATGAGATGATTGAGCACTGAAAGAGAAATTTGACCAAGTTAATTAACTTAAAAGAAAGCAATGAAAAGTATTGTGCTTTTCTGATAAACATGTTTGGTGAAATTTGTTAACGTGTAATGGATTTCAGAACCACTAAGCATGTGTGTTCTTCTTTGTAGGATCTTTTAAAGATAAAGAAGCTAAATGAAGGGAATCTCTACTCAGGCTTGAAAGTAAATCTTAAGTATTGCTGGTTTTGGAACTGCATATGTTTTTTATGTTTTTAGATTTTTGTATAAGGATTGTTGTTTTTGTTCCTATACAGATACTTAAAATTTGATTTCAGTTGTCTATTTAATAAATTCTTGTTATTCAGTTTATTTTGACAAGTTTGTTGTTATTAGAAAGAATAAGGCATTTATTTATCGTGGAATGACTAACAATCCATATTTGGTAAAATGTAAAACATCATTAATAATACTAAGCTTAACGAGAATAAAGAAAATAGTTAAAGTTGTCTTGTACTAAGGCGACAAATCTCTGGCACTTCCAATTAGGCCAATTTATTATCATAAATAGAGGATTCAAAAGGATGGTTAAAGATGGACAATTAACTGTGTTAAAGGTCAAATGTATAATGACCTTTATGTCTAAAAGATGACCAAAAGGTCTTTTTCTAGGTTAAAGGTTGTCAAGCCAAAGTTGTCTAGAATTAGTGCAAATTTACTTATGTAGACCCATTATAGTACGAGCAAGAGGTAGTTATGAGTATTTCTTCAATTTCATTGATGATTATTCTTGATAACGATACATATACCTAAATGCTTCGTTAAATCTGAAATTTTTTGATAAGTTCAAAGAATTTAAGATTAAGGTATATGAAGCGATTAGGTAGCAGTATCGAATCACCATGATTGAATCGTGGTAGTGAGTACCTCTTAGGGACGTTTGATGTCGACTAATTAAAGGCAACAAATTTCTATCTCTATTCACTACACCAGAAACACCATTTCTCATAGGTGTTTTAGAGAAATGGGATAGGCCTTTTTCAAAGATGGTTTTATCCATGTTAAGTTATTCTTTATTACCCAATAGTTTTAGGGATATGCGCTACAAACAATAATATACTTGAACTTAGTCATATCTAAATTTGTTCATAAGACCCCGGTAACAACATGGAGTCGTGATAATACTAGTCTTCCCCATATATGTATTAGGATGTTCAACAGATGTGCTAAAGAACAGTAAAGATAAGTTAGACTTGTCGGCAGTATGTTTTTAGTGGACTATCCTAAAGATACTAAAGCTTTATTTTTATAGTAAATCTGATATAAAAGTTAATGTCAGTATGACTGCCATTTACATGTAGAAGATGACTATATTGGTAACTTTCAGCCTGAAAGCATGGTGGTTCAAGAAAGGATGATCGGAGATTCTAGAAAAAGCATGACTTTTGATGAAAACTCTGGAAAGTCATCATCACGACCCAGAGATAATGATCCAGTTATTCCACCTCTTCTACATTTATTATAGTGGGAGGATATTAAATTATGTTTCTTAATTCAAATGTAGATAATATTATATTCATTGTGAGTGAGATAGAAATATTGATATAAATGATCTTTTTGCTGGTCAAGCACTACCAAATGTAAGATTTGGGTGAGACTAGTTATGTTCTTGATATCGAAATTATAAGAGATAGAAAGAACAAGAAACTAGCATTCTCACAATCTTCCCAAGGAGAGAAAGTCTTGTAATGGTTTGTAATGCAAGACTCTTAGTAAGGGTTCTTATGTTTTCTATAGCGACCCGAAAATTCAGAAACAATGATTTTGGGGTGTAAGTGAAAGATTTTAAAGTAAAAAATCATAAAAGTATGCATTTTTTTGTATGTACCGGATGACACGGATGTGATGACGTCGTGTGTGTGAGAATTTGGAAGTATTTGGGAGTTTTCTGGATTTTGGACTAAAACGTACTTTTACGTGGGTTCGTGGGTTTTTCATCTTTAGTGCCCGATGGTGACTTTTTGAGGGTCACGTGAGTGGGAATTGGATGAGGACGAGTCGGTGATGAGATGCCGAGACTTTTGGGATGGGATTCACGACCGTTGAAGGTTTAAAAAATTATGAAACACCCCGAGAACCCAAAGTCTATATAAACTCTATTGGAGGTCAGACATTCAAGAAACTACACAAACACCCCTGATCGTCAGAAGTCGCTGTCTCCGATGACCGTTAGTATTTTCAGCCAGTTAGCCACCATGGCCAGTGGCAATGGAAAGCTTTCGGTGTGCTGGTCACGATGGTGGTCGCCATTCCCCCGTTCGATGCTGAAAACGCCATAGATCGGGCTAGAGATATTTCCTATGTCGACTCCCGCAGGCCAATCCCAGCGTCATCAGCCCCCGACACCGGTGGATAACGACTCCTCTCGGTGAGCTGGTTCCAACGGTGGCCTTCGATCATCAGTCTGATGCGTGGATCACTGGCAACGAGCCCCGACAGCTGACGCCTCCCGTTCGTCGATCTGCTGCTTCCAGCCGTCGGTTACCGTCGTCGATGGTCGGGATGAGTTTCCCTTGATGAGATGAAACCAGTGATACCCTCCGTTCGTCATTCCCGATCGTCGATCGTCTTCTCTGACGACAAGCCGTGAATCACGACTACCGTGAAAATTATTAAGCGGCCCCCTGGCTTTTTGGGTCTTGATAGTTCCACCCCTTCGAATACCCCCACTATTTTGGAACTTAGTAGTTTACCCCCTGTCATGTGTGACGACCGTAAGGACCCCTAAGAGTTTACAGGTTAGCGATCTCACCCCCACTTGATGAATTTAAGCATAGTTTATGGATTTACGGTAACGCCCCCGATATGTAAAATATCAATTTAACCCTTGGTTGCCGTTTTGCATGGTTATGACCCCGTAACTCCAAGGACTCATCCGAAACCACCGGGACATACGGATGAGGAAAAGAGAGAGAAAGAGGTCCGAAAGCGATGGTTCGGATACCGAGATATGGATTTTGGTCTACGCTTTTCTATTTCATTTTGAGATTCAGGTGACTTAAATTATTGTTTGGCATAGGGAATAGAACGTGCATGTACTTGTATGTAAATGGTTGATTTGCGAATATATGAAATTGTATGTTATGTATGCATGTATGAGTGTGTGTGACGGGATGGTTGGGATACGAGTTAATGATTGTATGTTTTTGGTAGTACTAGGGTATACGTAGGTCACAGCGTGAGTGAGACGCGGGAGAACATGTATAAGAGTGAATAAGCCGTGTGGATGTACTCGTCAAGGATTACGGTATACAGATATACGGATGTAAAGAGATGGATATGATGCGACTATACAATGTTC
>JANLJB010028586.1:0-11383 GCA_026212285.1 Bursera cuneata | reverse complement strand
AAATATTAAAATAAATACTTCTAATTACGTGTAGAAACCGAGTTTTACGATTTATATTTATTTAAAGGTGACATGACATTTTCATTTTAAAATTGTGACGCGGAAACAGTAATAAAACCATTTTATAGTTGACATGAAAATATGAATTGAATCATTTTATGTAAGGAGTTACTTTTGATTTTTATATTTATAATACTTTAAAAAAGTTTGAAATTAATAGTAACGGCTTTGATAGAATCGACATACACGAAATCCATCCACATCATATCCTATGTTTAGATTAAAGTAAACAAAATTTGACATGCAAAAGATTATGTGTAGTCAAGCGTCACAAAATTAATATTTTTAGATTTTAATATTTATTTATGTGATTATACAAGAATTAGTCAGTAATAAATAATAAATAATAAATAATAAAAATAGTTACTATTTGATGGCAATAATACTAATGGGACAACTGTCATTATGCGCATGCCATAATGGCAATTTGCATTTTAATCCTTGAACAAGTTTATGTTATGTGGCAAATAATACAATATTATCTTTTTAACTGCACATTTGACTTTTTCTTTTTTAATAATACCATCCGTCAGAATATCTTGTATCTCTAGGTCTAGGCATCATTCTTTTGATAAATCAATTTATGTCCCTGTTTTGTTTTTAAAAGTGAAGAAAAAGAAAAGGTGTCGGCAAGGACAAGGATTCTTGAGTAGGACAATATAAATAGTTATCTAAGTATTAGTCGAAATTCAGTTAGAATCTGCCGAGTGCCAATGCGCTTCTGGCTAAGCGGCCAAGAAGTCAAATGGGATGATAAATATGAACTCGATGGTACGACCCCACTCCAATTGCCGCCATGACCTGGTCCAGCGGCAGATTGAGTTAAGCCATCTGCCATGTGGCTCAAATCATGTCGTGTCATGCTCGAGGAAATCATCAACTCTACACCTAATAAAGCGCAAGCTAGTGGAACGCATTGATTTCTATTTGTTGAGGTGTTTCATTTGGTAACGGATAATGAGACGAATGGATACTGATTAGAGGGTAATAAAGATAAATAATAATTAATTAATTGATAAAATTAGCATGCAAAATTATTATTAGAGAAAAAAGATCATAAATCATAAATGTTTGTAAACCGATATTAGAAGTAGCTAGATTACAAGAAGCGAAGGCAAAGCCAGGTGTAAAGAACAAGTCGTTGCATTGCATATCTAGCGAAAGAATAACAAATAATATTCTAGCAATCTTAACAAACTGAAGGCTAAGCTATAATTAGTATAAGGACTACCAATTAACTGTACCTTTAAGAATGTGGGAAAGTTAAGCACTTAAAACCAAAGCTTCCCAACTGAGCAATAGTTATAACTTATAAGTACCAAAAATACAGCTAATTACAACAGTAAAGGGGGAAGTTGATGCCAAAGATGACGAACCCAATAGATATGTCTTCTCCCTCCCTACTGAATTTGAAATATAATGTATGGCAACTACAACTTCGCCTTGCACATAACAACCTCCAAAAAATCAACGAATAAGAAACCAATCACTCTCAGCTTGTATAGTATGCCGTCTCGTGCGGCCTTCGACCTGCAAACATGATCCAATCCTTCTCAGTGAAAACATACATTCGGCAAAATTATTGATTGGTAAAATTTCACAAGAAATACAAAGCTTTTAACACTTCATACTTCCAATATTAATATGTCAAAACTTTCAATCTATTACTGGAAACCAAAAGGACTGCTCGACAATAACCAACTACTACAAAAAGAATAAAATGAAAGAGAAAAACAAGCCAACTAATATATGAGATATCATGGCGCAGCTTAGATTTTAGCATTGGAAGCCTCTATTACATTCCAGTCGTTATTTAAGTCATATTTTAACGTTTCTATGCCCTTCCTAAAGTAATTGGTTTCGTTTATTTTGGTTTTATCAAGTTCTGGAATTAAGTTCGATAATTTCTTCGTTTGCTGGAATTGGCTGTAGTCTCCCACAAGACTTACTGCAGATATAAACTTCTTATTCATCAACTTTTGCTGGTCTTCCTAACTCTGAAAATAAATTACTGTTCACTATTTTAGCACCATAATATGAGTTTACCGCTACTTTAATTGCAGTTCGCTTGACACCTGCTGCAATACCCACTATATTCTTGACGATCAACCCTACATTTATTAGTCATAAAAAATTTGAGTCTTCTCACACTTTCTTTGGATTCTCACAAAACCTTAGACTTACAACATAGATGTCAAGCATTCTGTAGGCTGCAATATCCATATCTGTCAGCACTTCAAATGTCATCCACATTTCCCTCTTAAAATTTCAAGAAATTTAAAATCATGATCGTCTTCATAATACATCAAGCATCATGTTTTAAATTTTGATTTTCCATCATGAATAGTCATCATTTTTACTACCAAGATAAGAGATCTGGTCAATAAAATGCACCTCTTCTTCCCTAAATTCTTCAAAATTTAGCCAACACTTTTGCACTTAGCAGTGAACAATCTAGTTGTACCCACTGTTCCCACATTAACTGTGCGAATTCAGACAAATGAATATCATAAAGCGAGTCGGATGTAATCTAGTCAAACCTAGGAGGACAAACTACCATGACGTCACTTAAACAACTAAGATCATGTAATCATAGGCAAACAAGTAAATATCATACAAGGAGCCGGATGTATATAATCAAACAGAATTCATAAATTTATCTGGTTATAATATAGAAATGGCTGCTCAATGTATAAACCATGTGATAACAGAATTCATTTGATAGTAACTCATAAATCTTAAATAACTCGATTACTAATGCAAAAGCAAAATTACAGTGGCTGGCCAAATACTCTCTAGAATCTTGTGAATAAGCAGACAGGTAGACCCTACAGATAATTATAGGAAAAAAAATAAAAAAATAAAGATGAAAAAGGTCACCTCAAATTATGCATCGCCCTTAGCTCGTTTTCCGGTAACAATTTGGAATATTCTAAGGCCTCTGCTGAATGCTTCATTGAATAGTATCCTTGTCTGCATAGACTGGAATCCAGGCATCCATGATAGAAATGCCAGAGGGGCCATGACAATTACTCCAAACATTATATCATACATTCTAGCCACAGAAACCACCGACTGCCAGAGCCTAGTGGATTGCAAAACGGGCCGGAATACTTGGGCAACCAATATCAGGCCCCACCCAGTAGGGATAAACGCCAAAAGACTAGTGAATATATCAATAAATTTTAACTGCGTGAATTCCAGCAGCGCAATTATCAAAAGTATCATAAATATAACAATAAGGAACTGAACCAGTCGGTAGTAGATGTGTTCTTTCGCAGCATACTTGTCCCGCGCGTATGCCACTACTGCATAAATCCCAAAAGCTACAACAACATAGATCCAAGAAAGCAAGTACACAGCAATGCTGGTACTTCCAGCAGCAATACCTAGCTGGTATACTATGCCATACTGGAAAAAGAAGAAACGCAGGTCTAAAATTATCTCCAGTACCTTTCCCCAAAAGCCAGTTGTCCTTAGATGATCTTGCTCCTCATTCCACCACTTTTCCCAACTCTGTTCAGCTTTCGCAAACACACCACCGTGGAACCAAATCCAGTTCATGAATTCATCGAAGTCGTATACAGTCTTCAGCCAATCAAAGCCAGAGGGATTGAAAGCAAATGGGGCCATTATCCATGAAATAACAAGGAACCAACTTGAGATGGTCAGGGCTATGTAAACAAAAGTGTCCTTAGCCATAGAGCTGTGTGATGCATAAACTGTAAGAATCAGTCCAAGCTCAATAGCCTTTATAAAGTGGCTACGTGCATAAAGCCTATAGTTTTCTGCAAAGCTTTTGTGCTGTACAACAAAACCACGTCCTGTTGCCCGATACTTTGCACCGCCATGAAGAATAGTCCGGCCAAAATAGTGAGTGCGAGTTCCCATGGAGAATGTGTAGAAAACAGATGAAAGCTGAAGCAGCATAGTCAGGAAATCCCAAATAGCCTGAAGGAATCCATGCTCAAGAGAATTCTCCACAATCATTGGAAGGGCCGTGAACAAACCAAGCTGGATGATGAACTGCTGATTCAAGATGGCACCAAGTGCTTTATTATTGTTGCTACTATTTGACACAGCCTCCTCAACACCACTAAGGGCCAAATAAAGCCGACCCCATAAGAAGGCATAGACAGTCAAAACAACCATCATTGTGTTGAAAAAGAATCCAACAGTAGTGTAAAAAAATGATAACATACGGAAGAAGTCCAGTCTATGACCCAACCTATAGACATCTCTGCTGAGAACTTGTTCACCATTTCCGCTAGCAACCTTGGCTTCAAACATGGATATTTGATTCAAACCAACATCCCTTCCCTTGCCTACTTGGATGTATTCATGATGTGTGACATTGCCTCCTCGCAATGTGCAGTTAAAACCAGCAAATATGTCCTCACTGATATTAATCACCCTGGAAGCTTTACTTAGACCTCCTCGAGTCATGAACCAAAACCTGTCAAAAACATCGGGATGGCCATAATGCATCCTGATTTTCAAAGGATTTGCCAAAACACGCTGACCCAAGGTGACAAAACTGGTTTCTTGCGCTGACATAAACCAAGCAAGTGACGAAACTGAACCAGTAAAAATGTGCTCCCTGACACCCAAGATGGTAGGTTTCCTGATACCATAGTAGCGCCTGTATTCTTCCAACAAATTTCGCATTTTAAGTGCTTCCTCAAAGTAGTTGTCTTGGTTCATATCAATAGTCTGAACAGCATCCCCTCTGGTGAAGATAAGGGCATGATTTTGATTCTCTGGTTTCCCCTCACCAAGCTTCAAGGGACCAGGCAGCTTGACCCTGTAGATTTCTACTTCCTTCTCTAACTGCTGATCATATTTCACAAGAACAGAGTAATACTCCTTCTCATCCCTCCCTGTCATAACTTCATCAACATATGCAACTCGAAGGGCTTCATTGTTTTTCATCAGATACAGAATTTCCTCAGCATGGGGGTCTTTCTTCTCCTTTTGTTGACCGTAAATCTGGCAGGCAACAACATATGTGTATTTCATCAAAGCTGTCCCATACTCATGACCCTTGAACAAAGTGCTCACTGAACTACCATTTCTAGTTAAACTGCTCACAGAAGGTGATCTTTCTGATACCAAACCATCATAATGGCTGTCATGCCTTATCGAACCAAGTTCCCTGGCGCCTTCTTTAATGTCCATCTCAGAAGCAGAATCAAGAAAGGTAAGCATCTTAAGAGCCCGGTAATAATACATCATTCCCCTCACAGTGCGGGAAAGTGTTTGGCCTCTGTATGAAGCCCAAAGCCTGAGATCTTTCAACTTCTCTATCCAGATTTCACTATCCTTCACCATTCCTTCTCGGTGCATCCTCTCCAAGAAATTCTTCCACTCATCATCATAAATGGTCTGCAAATAATACAGGATAGATATTCCATCTTCGTTCTCAGTTCGAAGTTGTTCTTTACTGTAAAGAACTTCTTCATTATAGTAAGGGGTGAGAACGCTGAAGGACATCATCTTCTCAACTTGGGGTGCATGGGGCATATTCATAAAGAGTGAGTTACTGAAAAAGGCTATTCTGCGCCTTGCTTCAAGATTAACAGGAATATTATTCATCGAATCCCGGGATGTTAGAATTGTATGTAAGCGCCTAACCTGCCGATAGAAATTCTCATTATTGGGATCAGGCAACGCAACAGCATTCTCAAACAGCAGGCCTGCCATTGCAGCAGGGTTTCTAGGAGCCAAGCCATCATCTACAAGCTGGTCCTTGTCCCTATTCTCTACAAAAAAATCTCGAATAACAATCTCGTAAAGGGCCTGTAGGGTATTCACCAACTTTATAAGATCTTTCTTGGGCTTGTTCAACATATCAACAAGTTTTATCAACTGGGTATGAATCTTGGGCAGCGTAGTCATCTTGAATGTTTTAGTGAACTTCTCAATCTGAAGAGAGTGATCAATTTCCTGAAACAAGACTGTGATAATGGAATGTTCTTCAGTGTTAACTTTGATAATATCAAGAAGCAAGTGCTTTATACTATCATAAGTTTCAATCACGACACAACGCCTATACTCATTCTTAGAAATCTTATACCAAAGCCACTTATCAGGAGCATCCACCAGCTCCTTGGCCTGGCTAAGAGCTAGAAGCAGCTCATTGCACAGCAAAAAACAAGGCCAACGAATAACCCTTACATTCCAATAATTCTGTGGCAGCTCTAATAACTCAACCTCCCGATCAGAGATAATATCTTCTTCCCTGAAAGTGGTAATTATCTCATTCCATATCAAGGCAAACTTAGTTGCCTCAATCTGATTCGATTCAAGCTTTGTATAGGGTCTTCCAAGCCCATATCTCAACTTCAACCGATGAATGGCATCTTTAAACTTGTTCTTCAGTGTCCCCCTTGTATTCAACAGCTGCTCCTCAGGCATTAGATTAAACTGAATTGCACTCGCAAAGAACTGAAACCTAAGTCTCAGCTGCTGTATGTTCCGAATCTCACCCAAATGCTGGAACAACCCCACTGATGCACCCACAAGGGATGAATAAATCGAGTACCAAAGCGAAATATCCATCAAATAAATCAATACTACAGGCATCCACAATATTCCAACAGCCAATCTGTTGCTGTTACGGAAGAGTTGAAACCACTCATACTTGACATCATTAAGATCCAACAACTGTTTTGTTGGGGCGATCATGGGTTTAATCTGCAAGGAGTAACTGAATGAAAACTTAGTAGCCAACACAACCACCCAGAACAAACTATACTTAATGTTATCCACAAGCCCTTCTCTCAATCCACGACCAACAAAGCTTCTACTCTGAAACCACCACGTTGACAGGTAGAAGATCTTCCAATTCTTATTCTCCAGAAAGTTCCTTATCCAAGGAAGTATAAACAGAGCTATTGCCAACAACTCTGGCAAAATAAACACAAAGGCCACCTGAAGAAAAGTCCTTAGTTGCTTATTCGCCCGAGGAGACCACCTACGATCCCGATTTCTCAGCGCCCAAATCCGAGCATAAAGCACTGTGAAAACCAGAACCCACACAACTGCAACAACGCTCTTCAGCAACATCCTCATACCGAGTCCCATTGTCTCTCTAGAAACAAGCCTATGCTGCGTTTTCAAATCTAACAGAGACTGCAAAAATCTCAACGCACTCCATGTAATAAACAAAGTTAAAATTTTAACCTGAACATCTTTCTCCTGCAATGCTTGCCACGGATACTCCCTCCCTGTCCAAGCTACAAGAATCGCAGCCTGAAGAAACAATATCAACATCACCCACAACCTGTCGAAGCTCCTAAACAAGTTCCAAAACGACCGCTGCTCGACAAACCCAGTTTTTCCCACGTGTTTAGTTCTACTGGACAACACGAAGAAATTACTTCCCACGTCAATCGGCCATTTCAGCTTCTCAAAACACCTCTTACTCCAAAAATACTCGTTCAAATCATCGTAATTCCTCCAAGCACTGTGCGGCGCCGTTCCGTTCTTACTGCTCTCCACCTCAGCCTTCACCGTCTCGTAAATGGGCTTCACCACACAGTTCAGAAACGCGTTATCGCCCGATATAGACGGCATCACTGGTTGCCCCGTGTTCTCGTCAATGTAATCTTCTAATATCTTGTTCAATTCCATCGCCATGTGATGGAAAATGTAGCAGATACATTCCGGCATGAACCGGAGATTCGCTGACTCACCCCAAATCAGAAGATACAAAGACACATACAAAAGTTCACGCCGCTGATCAGAGCTCCGATCCGAGATCCAGATGTTGGATTTCTTACCCAAGTAAGAGCACCAATTGGTGTAATTCTTCAGCAACTTACGTCTGAATCTCCGCAAAACGGTAGCGTCGAGGGTGTCGATGTTATCCGGCGGCGGAGTGAGACGCATCTGGGCGTTGGCAAGATGAAGAACCAAGTGCTCCCGTTGGTTTCGGACGTTATCCTTTTGGAATCCAAAAAACAGTGCAAGCCAGTCGAGGAGGTCCATGCCGGGCAGCCATTGGACATAGGGCGGCTTGCGGAGGTTCCCGACGGTGCGTAGAGCGGCGGCGGCAGCGCGGACCTCAGGGTAGCGGAGGGAAGGGTGGTCAGCAAGGAGGTTGTGGACAGGGATTATGTTGTAGGTCTCCTCTTCTTCGGGGTAGTGATCGTTCCTGGACCGTGCCGAGCCGGCGCGGTGGCGGAGATTACTCATGCTGGCATGTATGTGGGTTTTGGGTTTTTCCGTTGGTTTATTACTAAACCGGGAGAAGAAGAGACGATGATGTTGAGCGAGGGAGAGAGAGGGAGAGAACGCGTACACAATGCGAAAATAAGAAGAATCGGAGATTGGGTTCTTGTGTCTAAAATTTTGGACAAATCTGCTGTCTTCCACTTCACTTTTTGTTGTTTTCAGTTTCACCCCTCGTGCTTTAAAAATAAAAAATAAATAAATAAAACTTATTTTTAGATGTAATTTCGAAAATAATCCTCTAAAAAAACTTCACCTTATAGCCCTTTACTTGACAGCTGTTAAACTGTCGAGTAATTGAATTATGGTGTTTAATTGTTAGACAGTTGAGTAGAGGATTATGACTCTGATGTAAACTCTAAATTCAGAAAAATGTCAATGTCAAAATATCTCGTACTCTGGATTCCATATTTGTAGATAAATTTATTATTTTTAATTGTCTGCAAAGGTTCAATTTTTTTTCTCAAGAGAGAAAAGGAGGCAACGTGCAATATTTAAAAGATAAGGGGTGTTTAAAAATCCATGAGAATACATTTTGGAAATTTTCGCACTTCACTTTCTGCCATCAATTCGAATCTTACTTTTAAAACAAGTTTTTATATGAATAGCTTAATGCGTATGAAAGCGAGGGCGATGCGTTTCCTTGGAGAGTCACAACTCGGACGGACTATTCTAAATCTTGTTTTATTTATAATATTTCGCTTTTGCTTCACCCGTAATTAACTTATTTGTATTTTGTGCGGGGCACAGAAATAGATCTAGCTTTCCGCCCACAAGTCAAACGCGGCTTTAAAAATTAAACAGGTAAATTGAAACGTTCATTTCCCTCCATTTGCATTCTCGGAAAGTGTGGAACTTGTGGGCCCTTCGGTTCGTTGGAATCATGTGACGTGGACGGTCTAGATCATCTTTACACTAAGCGGCACGAGGCTTACAAGATCAGACTTACGAGATGATCACATAGTTAAAAATAACCCGTCTTAGATCACGTCACCAACGTGTAACCCTAACGACAACCTATAAATATCATAAAATAATTAGAAAATATGAATCTTACTCAACATGTTATTTATCTGAAGGAGGCATTAGACATGTTTATTCATGAAAGGAAATAAAGAATGGATGAGATTCGAAAAAAAAAAAAAAAGTGAAAAATAATAGATATTTTAATAAAAAAGAAAGAGGTTGATTTGGGCATCACATGTCTTAATGATGAGACATATCGGAATCGGATGTGTTCTTTAACACAACTTTATCGGGTTCGCCAATCTCCACTAAAACTGAAAAACGAAGCCCGCTAATGAGAAATGTTGTTGAATTTTTTTGGGAATATTTCCAAATTACCTAAATTAAAGGTATTTTTAAAAAATCATCATCTCCCTCCAAAATTTAAATATCGTAATTATATCCTGTATATTAATGGATCAACAAATTCTTTTTATTATTATTTTTTAACATTCAACGATTTAATAAATCTTTTTTATTTCTTGATTTACTGATTTTAACTTTATCGATCTTTTAATGATAAAGTACAACGAAAATAGTTACTAAAGCAACTAACTATTATTATTATTATTATTATGGTTACTGTTGTTATATTACAATCTGGCAGTTTAAGTCATGCCTACGATTAGACTTCGTTGCCTCGATTTGCCTTTTCAAAATATTAGTTATTGGAGTTGCCAATTAATGAAGTCATTTAAACTTTCTTTTAAGATTTAACTATGATTTAGGTGAGATTTGTTGACCAGCCCAACCCGATCATACGGTCGACACCATAGTCACATGGCAATGTCAATTTACTTAGGATAAGAAGGATCAAAATTCAAAACTCGACCCGTCTATTCGATTTTTATATTTTAAATATACAAAAGCGTCGTTTGTAAAACGATTAAAATGCTTTCCTAAGTTAATTAAAAAAAAAAACCTATAATATTATTGTTCATATTGAATGAAATGAAAGCTCATAAATTATAAATTAACCTAATTCAATTTATAAAAACTAGTTATCACAGTTGAGGGATGTTTGAAACTATGAAAGGTAAAGACCCACATCTTTAACCAACGTGAAAAAACATCTAACATCCCTTTCGTGTAAATAATAGGTCACACAAATATGGATGATGAAGGAAAGAATTAACGAGTGAATAGAAATATTTGATTTACTTTGAAATGACTGAGTTCTAATACGATGTTAAAATAAATGAAATCCATGAATTATATGCCCAAACTTAACTCAACTTGTGAAAACTAGGTGAGATAGTTGGGCTTCATTTTTTTAATAGTTTGATTACCGTATTATTAGTCTTAATTAATGTTATTAATTTTCAAAATTTATTTTTTCAATCAATAAATGTCATATCAATTTATATGATAAATTTTTATAAAAGAATTTATAAGAGTAGTATTATTTTTTATATTTCTGATAATTTTATGATTTCAAATACATATAAAATAAAATAAAAAATCTCTATATATCTCATATGTTAACATGTGTTAAAAAAAAAACACAAATTATCATACAGAGTTGATAAGAAATGAATTAAAATAATAGATATAATAAAAAAAATGTTAAAAAAATTTGAATTTTTTGAATCAAATGATTACTTAACAAAAAGTAAAAAGTAAAAGATTTCAAATTCCGACTTGTACAACTTTTTGTAATTAAACCAAATTATTTTAATTATTGGTTTGTTTATATTTAATGTTGGACCTTTTAATTATGTCGTAATCTTTCTCTTACTGTTGAACCATTTACTTAATTTGATTATATTTGATGTAAGAGCCTTTAATCTTGGAACCTCTCCTTGCAATTACCATTATATCTTGATTCTATGCATTGAACTTTAAATGTAGGTCCCTTTGTTTCGTTTGGTCATATAGTTAATGTGGGACCTTTTAATCTTGAAACTTTGTATGATAGCTTACCCTTTTAATATTGAACAATTTAATTATGATTTAGATTCATAATATTGGACCGTTGTAGGTTTATATGACATTGATCTTGTCTCCAATTGCAGTGGAAATGTATATGAATACTTTTTCCGTATTGAAAAAGTCGAAAGCACTAGGACATCTAGACGGTCCA
>JANLJB010028585.1:0-11373 GCA_026212285.1 Bursera cuneata | reverse complement strand
CTCATTATTAGAATTAGGGGTGTGCACATGTCGGATCGGGACGGGTTTGACCCAATCCCAAAAAAAAAAAAAAAAAAAACCCGAATCTGATCGGATCACAAAAAATAAATCCGATTTCGGGTTTTGAAAAAATTGAACCCGTCGGGTTCGGACCGGTCGGGTTGGGGTCGGGGTTTTCGGGTTGGGAGCTTTGTGTTTTATGCATATTGGGTCGGGTTTTTTGGGTTCGGGTCGGGTGTTTTTATATAATAAATAATATTTGTTTATAAAATTATAATCAAAATGAAGTGTAGTCGGGTGGTAACCTTGTCAAAGGTGTAGGTGGAGGTGATGGATTCAAATCCTATAATCCTCAACAATTTCCAATATTTAAATTTCGGGTCGGGTCGGGTTTCGGATTTTTCAGGGCCATCCCCTGAAAAAAACCCGAACCCCATCGGGATGGCCTGTTTAGACCCGAATTCGGGTTTTCTATTGACCCAACTCGACAAAACCTGACGGGTCAGGTAAATTTGGCCGCCCCTAATTATAATATCGTTTTTCTTTTTTTTAAGAATTTTACTTCTAACAGTGTATCATAGTGGGAATACTGATTTCTATCATAACTTTTGAAGTATAATTTTTGTAAAATTTGAAAAACTTTTAGAAATTATAAAAGAATCAAATTTAGGAACTATTTTGATTTTTAATATTTTTATTGATTGTTTAACCAAGTTGCTCAACCTTAAATACAAAAATACTCTTCAAATTAGATGAAAAGTGATGAAGAATATATTTGACAAATTAATAAACGTTGATCGGTGTGTACTCCTTGACGTACCATGACTAATGAATAAATAACCTGCTAACTCGGGAAATTCATATACCAAATCATCTCATCTTGTCGACAAGTCTCGTTATGTCTTACAAGTAAATTGTTTGTCGACTCATCAATTAATTAGACAATAAAAAAATTATGATTTGACTAAATTTTAAAAAACTTTTCTAAACTTAGTTATATATGTAATTACCTTTGGAACTTTTATAAATAGTATAACACATACAAAGTTTTATATCATATATATATATATATATATATACTAATTTTAGCCATTAATATTAAATATATTTTTAGTCATTAACAGTATATATTATTTGAAAATGAACTTATTTATAAATTAATATATGTTTATGGACGCAACTAACCTTTTTTTTCAATTTCTCCAAGTGTCAAGCTATTTTTATTCCATTTACTAAATTAGTTTTAACCTTTAATTATAGAAATAAAAAGATTCCATGCATCATTTATTTTTGTTGGCATGATTTGATGAAGAAGGGAAGCCCCCTCTAACTCAAAATTACAATTAATCGTAAAACGAAATCTGTATTTAAATGAAAATTTCTAATCATAAAGTAATAAATTGGTGAAAGAATTCTATTTTAAATTTCCCTAAAAATTTTACGAATTAAAGCTTGAAGCTTCCATCCCAGGCCAGCCAGCTGGCACTCACAACTATCCACCTGGCACAATATTAGCCCTCCACATTCAGGGGTGATCATCGCACTGTTCGTATCGAAAAAAAGCGCATGTCAAAGCCGTACAAGGTGTGTGGGGAACTAAAACTCTCACGAGCGCGCAGGCGCCATTTAACGTTAACTGCCAGCTCAGCTTTAGGTTTTGATTTGCCAATTATCTGTTGCCACGCGTCTATTACAGTTGGTTCCAATCCTTTCCCTCTCTGATTCCGATGAAAATCGGTTAAGCGATTAGTGCAAATATAATATTCCGTCATGTTAATACATTCTGTTCAGCCTTCGAACCAAGCAATGGAGACGATCAAGATAGCTCAGTACTCACTTCGACGCTTTCCCTTCGATACGGATGAAAGATTTCCGAGAAAGTGCCGTCTGGATATTCGAGATTTCGGAGTTTCGGAGAGACCCAGAAGAACTTTTGCGCGGTTGAGTGCTCGGTTTTCTGATTCTGGACACCAACAGTACTACGTGTCACAGATTAGAGAAGACAAGAAGAAAGAGAAGGAAAAAATCTCTGAGATTAAATTGTTGAAGAAGAAATTGAAGTTCATCAAAAGATTGTCACATGACTTGACCATGTTTTCGGTTGAGACCTCTGGCGAGGAGGGTGCAAACGCATTCGTGGATGACGAAAAAATACCGGTACGAAACGTGAACTTGCTTCCTTGTTTTGAATGTATTGGTGGATCATCATCTAACACTAAATATTGGATAAGACTATTTTTGACGGTAATAGAAATTTATATGTTCGACTGTGCTTGCATATAAATTCTCAATTATTGGATTTTTCAGGACTATAATTTTGTGTTTTTGCTTGGTGGGAAATCATCTAAAATTTATTTCTTATTATTTGTCTATTATTTGTCTGACTAGTAACGTTGAATAAATAATGTCATCTCTCTCAAATGCAGGGAGCCGTAGAGGTTCTAAAAGCACAATTGCTACAGTTAAAGTCTGAGCAAAAGGAACTGAAGGGAAAGAGGAAAGAGAAGAAAGCCCAGATCAAAACCTTCTTGAAGCAAAGGAAAGTTAGGTGCAAATCTGAGTCGTCATCAAGCTCATCATCTGAGTCTAGCGACAGTGAAAGTGGGGAAGTTATTAACATGACCCGCTTGAGAAGTAAAGTTTTCAGACAATCAAAAGACCGTGATGAACAAAACAAGATAGAAGAAGCGAATTTAGCTGAACCCAGCTTACTAATTCAACAAGATAAGTCAGAAGAAGCGTTAGGAATTGGGGATTCGAGTGATGGTATCGTAGCGGAGACACCAACGCAAAGTATTGAGATTTGCATGGGTGGCAAATGTAAAAAACTAGGAGCTGAGACTCTGTTAAAAGAATTTGAGAGGAAGATTGGTGCAAAGTTGGGTGTTTCGGGGTGCAAATGTATGGGGAAGTGCAAGGATGGTCCTAATCTGATGGTTCTGACTGGGCCTGATAGAGATGAAGCAAGGGGAATGCAGGGTTATGTTAAACCTTCAGTCAGTTCTCTATGCATTGGCGTTGCATTGGAAGATGTGGATATGATTCTTGCAAATTTTCTGGCTAAAGATGGGAATAACAAGTACCCGATCGCGCATTCTTGACATGCCTTTTTTTTTTTTTTTTTTAAGTTATATTGGGATTCTGCTGAGGTGTTTAATTGAAGTGTAAATATGGGCTTTTCTGCCCTAATGCTTCCAGTTTTTATATATATAACATTAAAATAATAACTAAGAATTCAATTTTAAAATTCTCCCAACTTTCTGTAAATAGTAATACAATACGAAATCCATTTTGCAGTTAAAGACAATGTCTGATTGTTTTACACCTTTTACTCTTTATTCTAGTTGTTTCATGTCATGGATTGAGTTCAACTTTTGTTTGGAGATGTCTTCTGTCCGAGCTGCTAGATTTCTTTAATTTGTGACGTGACGCCACCGTCGCGATATGCAGGTATATCAACACTTTCCATCCAGTTAGGAAGGAGTTATAGGTCTCATCTTTTATCTGTTAGTTGAAATCTCAGTATGAAAAATCTGTTCTATCTTATCATCTATGTATCCGAAAGCATAGGATGTTATCCCAATTATTGCCGAATCTTATTACACCTTACCACTGACTTCGGGTCAATTTGGAGAGAGTTACTTGCCATGTTCATGTGAGTGCAGGTTATAGCAATTTCTCAATTCAAATGCTACATACAGTTTTACTGGTAGTCCCAGAATTGGACAATTCCTTGCTTATGCTCAATGTTACGAAACATTTAACCTTGATCATTTGCTCCTACAGAATTCTGCTAACTGAAAATTTAATTAAAAAACTAGAACATAAAAATTTATGTAACGACCACTGAATTGGTAAAGAATGTGAACCTTCATTAATTTATTGTCGTGAATACAGGAACAGAAACAACAAGGCTCCACCAGCTAGCAAATTTGGTCAGTGTGCAGAGGGTTGTAGGGTGACTTTAAAAAGTTTTGGATGATCTACAATATCACTTAGCAATGTTGGGATGGGTTCCAAACTTCTGTCATCCAAACACTGACGGGGCAAGTGAATGGTGTGAGAAAAAGATGTGATTCTGCAATATGCTGCGCAGTTGTTTATATGTTACTGCCAACAAGCAAATAAAGAGAATCAGGGAAGACACGTTTGGATCAAGTATGATATCAACAAAGACGAAAAAATGATTTCAAAATACAATTCAAGGATGCCTTCAAAGGTTACTGCATGCAGAATATAGAAATTACAACTCGGAACCACCACACACTACAATCCACTATCACCACAAGACATAAAATAAGCTCATTGGATCAATCAAAGACATCCTCTGCAGTAGAAGGTGAGGTGTAGTGTATGTATACAGGACACTAGAACATTGTTCCGAGCCAAAGAGAAGCCCTAATGGCATTATTAGATGGTTATTTTTATTACTATTAATAATTTTATAAAAAAGGATTAGATGGTTCTTAACCATTAATATCAAACAGACAACCTATAGCAAACCAAAAAACTTTGAAAATGCCTCTTGTATCTCCACTTATTACAAGTAACTAGAGCAGTAATGCTATGGCATGTAAGGTTGGCTACCAAAATAGTGCTTCAAAATGTATAAGCTAAATAGTTGTGAAATAATACAAAAGGAATTAGCACTAAAGCAATCATCCATGCTTGATTAATCCCTAATGCAAAGTTGCCAAGAAATCTTATTCACAATTAATAAAGACCGAAGAGATAAACTTAAATGAATATAATCAAATGAAAGTCACCAAGGATCACAAATGACAAAACCTGCGCCTAATTATAGATTGTGATACCAGAGTCTAGACATTTATTTACAAGCAACTCTATGGGAGGAAGAAAATTATACCTTTTTATTTCACTCTATCAAAGCATTTGGCAAACTCGTTTCTCCTCAACAAGGCTCTTAATTGCATCCCTAAACTTCTGATAATCCTCCAATGTATTATAAACTTGATGAGAAATCCTTGCATACGCTGTTATAATCCCATCTTTATCCCTAGCTCCACCCTCATCATCATCATTTGGTGCCTGATAATAAATAGGAACCTCAACTCCAAAATGTACCCTCAAATGCCCCCTCAACCTCAAAGCGTCCTCCTCACTCAAAACTCTCAAACTTGAAGGCAAGCCAACCATAATCATTCCAGCACACATTTCAGGTGGCGACCCAATATTCGTCCCCCACGACTCCGCCAACATTTTCCCCATCTTCACTACTTGTTCATGGTTTCTCTTCATAATCCCATCGACTCCATCTTCAAACCTATTCACAAACTCCAGAACCATCGGCACTACAAGCTGTGCACTATAGTCTCTAGTCCCAATCCATGCGCTCTCTATTGGCAACCCTTTACCAAACTCATTTGAAACCACAGGGTGGTGCATATCAGAAGATAAATTAGACTTTCTACAATACAGAAACGCAACCGATGGTGGGCAAAAAAACCATTTATGTAAGTTACTAACATAAAAATCTGCTCCAATCTCTTTCACATCAATTTTAACACTACCTAGAGCATGCGCCGCATCTACAAAAACCTGATCAACACCTTCCTCTCTACAAATTTTAACCAATTTTCGAACCGGAATAACAACACATGGCATTGAAGTAATATGATCAATTATAGCCAAACGAATCTTTTTACCATTTTCTTTGCCCTTCTTTAACCCTTTCTCAAA
Organism: Bursera cuneata; assembly: GCA_026212285.1. Lineage (NCBI taxonomy): Eukaryota > Viridiplantae > Streptophyta > Magnoliopsida > Sapindales > Burseraceae > Bursera > Bursera cuneata. The sequence continues at coordinate 5,673 of JANLJB010028585.1, read as the reverse complement.
TTCTTTAACAATTTCTTCCTCTGATTTTAACGGGAAGGGTAACTGAACTTCAATAACTGAACCACCGGCACGCGTGACGTAAGCTTGGATGGATTTCTTCACGGCCTGAAATGTACAGTGAAGCATTAAAACGGTGTCATGTTTGTTGAACTTCCCTTCAGTGAAGCCGCGCCCGATTTGCTGGAGGACGATAGCGGCGGCGGTGGTGGCATTATCGACGAGGGAGATTTCCTCGACGTTATCGGCGTTCACGAGGTCCTTGATGAGGGTACGCGACTCCAATATTCCCTTCTGGAGAGTGTTGAAGTAGAAATCGTCCGGCTGCTGGAGAAATTTCAGCTGCCAATTTCGCTGCGCGGCGAGTACGGATTTCGGGCAGCTTCCGAAGCTGCCATTGTTGATTCGGACGATGTCGGATTGGTGGTGCGAAAACTCGTCGCGGATTTCGGATTCGGATATGAGCCGTGTGAGTTTGGGTTTTTTGGATATTTGGTGGTCGTCTTGGGGGTGAGTCAAATCCCCGTTTCGAGGTTCCTGTCGATCCATGACTGAGTTGACTCAATTTAGGGTTTCGGAAACAAATTACGCATGATTGTGAATTTAGGGATTGAATGAAACAGAGTTCAGTTCAATTGTGTGCAGTAGGCAGGCTAGCGGCTCTGTGTGGGAGTGCATTGCATGATTAACCGCTATCTTTATTATATTATTATATATCAGACTATTACTATTTAAAAAAAAAAAAGGTAAGATTTTGATAATTAGAATGACGAACGGCGGCGTTTTATTATTAATTGTGACAAAGTGACGTCGTCTTTTGAATGAATGTCTTAAAGGCATTAAGTTTTGTGGATATTATTCTTCTGATAACAGCAAAAAGATTAATGCCAATACGTTTCTCTTTTGGGAATAAAAAATTTCCTAGATTGGGCTGCCCACCACACGTGGAATATTCTTCTATTTTCTTTTTAATTTTTAGTAGTTTTATTTTACCCACACCTATTATCTCACCGTAACAGATAAATGACAGCGAGAGAAGTACCAAAAAGCCTTTCAATCAAGACAATAGACGTATACTGAGCTTTGATTACCGGCCCGATACCGATTCATATCAATATTGACAAAATAAATCCAGGAGACGTAAGAGTGGCAGAGATGCTTATCGAGCGAAAGTCATTAACGAGTACGATCATGAGAAGAATGTGTTCCTATCCCTATCATTGAATAAATAGATCAAGTGTCGTCTATAAACGATATAATTTATTTATAATAATCAATATTTATACCGTGTCAAATAATTTTGAAAAGGTGATAATGTAATGATAAGTGAAATAATAAAACTGTAACATATATTTATTAATTAATAATAAAAATCTAAGAGACTCATCCAGTCTTAGAATAAACGTGGGTTAAAACAACCAATAATTCTTTGTTCTATTGTTATTGTAATTCGAAAAGAGAAAACTAGAAGGTTAGAATCATCCAGTCGTAGTCTTTAGAAAGCGTCAGCCCAGAATTTCCGAGCAGCCTACTCAATTCAAAACCTTTAATTATTCATCCATCTCCGACATACCAGAAAGGAATATTGAACCACCTGTCTGTTTTTACTTGCTGTAGATTTTCGATGTGAACACTCATTATATTTCATTCTTAACCTAGTAAGAATCAAATTATAATTTTAAACAACTAATATTTTTAAATTTTAAATAGAATTGAAATAATTTTAAAATTACTCAGAGAATTAATCAAAGATTAAATTCAAATTTCAAATGAAAAAACAAACACCACCAAGCTAATCCCATCTTTCTCCTCGCAAAGACAAATTGCATCCGCTTATTATGGTAGTTCTCTTTCCCCCCTCCACCGTAAAGCCGAACTTGTTAATTGGCAAAAAATTCCGAGTAGCAGAAGAGTTATTTTGACTGTTTAGCTCCGTTCTGTTGAGCACCTGACTCTCGGCTACATCTCAAGCTTCGTACTATTGTTACCTGAGTAGTTCAGTTATGCTTTAGCAGGTCAGCGTTAGTTTTGATGTTGACTGTTTTCAACGTTGTATGCAGGGCAATATCACGAAAGAAAAGCCCAGTCCGCACTTGGGAGTCTTGGGCCTTAGATCATGAGCCACTTGTCCTGTCCACGTCACTAAACGAGAGGCTGTTACCTTATCCCAAACGTCCAAGCTTCTCCTTTCTTCTTCTTTCAATTTTTCTTCTCCATTCCTTCCTCCTGTAAATAATAATTGTAGAGTCTAGAGTTGTTCAGTTCTTGTAAGAAGAATAATAAGACTCAGCAACTCCTTAATTTACTTCCGCTTAAATGGCGGCTCCACTGTGCGACTCTGCGTTGCTGAAACCCTCTTATCCTTCCCTTTCATCCTTCTCTTCAAAGTCTCTCAACCCCAACAGAGTTATCCACCTGCCTTCCCCCCTTTCGCCCCTCAGACCATCCAAATGGACAACCAACAGAACTGGACGGATGCGCCTTTGCGTTACGGCTTCTCTTGGAGGTCTCTTAGGCGGGATTTTTAAAGGAACAGACACTGGTGAGTCCACACGACAGCAATATGCAGGCACTGTTGCTACCATTAATAAATTGGAGTCGGAAATGTCGGCATTATCTGATTCCCAGCTAAGAGAGAAGACTTCACTGTTGCAGCAACGGGCTCAGCAAGGAGAATCTCTCGATTCTCTTTTACCTGAAGCCTTTGCTGTTGTGAGAGAGGCTTCAAAGAGGGTCTTGGGTCTTCGTCCCTTTGATGTGCAGCTCATAGGTAATAATATATAACAAAATATTTTGAATGAATTCTGTTTGAGTCCAACAGGATTATTTTTAATGACTCATATTTTTTGTTCATGGAGGCGGCATGGTTCTTCATAAGGGAGAAATAGCTGAAATGAGAACTGGAGAAGGAAAGACCCTTGTTGCTATTTTACCGGCTTATTTGAATGCATTAAGTGGGAAAGGAGTTCATGTTGTTACAGTCAATGATTATCTGGCCCGACGTGATTGTGAGTGGGTCGGTCAAGTTCCTCGTTTTCTTGGACTGAAGGTTGGCTTAATCCAGCGTATGTCTCATTCTTTTGTGTTCGTTGTACTCCATTTTTTCATAACTTTACCGATTACTCAGTTTTAATAGTTAGAGGTTGATTATCTCAAAGTTTCGCCCAGTCTATGATTTTATCTGTTTTTTTTTTTTTTGGAGAACTCTATGCCTAACTATGCATTAAAAACAAGGGTTCAAGCATGTGATGACTACATTAGTTTCTGGAAATCGTATGAGATTTAAGTGAACAATTTAATATCTTAATAGTTTTGAATTTTCCGATTCTGAGATTTTCATTATTACTGGAGTCAACTTAATTCTCGGTTTTACTGGCATGGCATGGCTACTTCAATTTTCTACTTTTGCCCCTAAGTTATTACACTCTGAAGAGAAACTTGAGTGTTTAGAAATATTCAGAAGACATCATTGCTAGCAACTTGGTGGCTTTCACTTTGAACTTGCTTTATGTACTCTTGGGACGAACCTGCTCATAAGTATTTTGAGCACACAGTCGCTCTATTCACATTTATTTTCCTTTATCTATCTTGTTATCTAGCATTTCTAACTGAACACTAGAATTCGATCCAAGTTCTTATTATGGATAATTTTCTGGATGCTCGATTCTCTAGTTTGGAGTTCACTTTTCTCTTGATTCGCTTGTTTTTATTCTCTTCAGTTTTGGTTTCCCTTCGTAGCTATTGTCTTCTTGTTTGGTGTATTAGCTTTTCTTCTTGATAGGTTTTTAGCTAATGATATATTTTATGGTTAGAGATTTTCATTCTGATTCTCATGATAGCTGCTTGTCGTTGAGTTGTTATGTAATAGTTGTATATCTGCATCATAATATATCTTGTTATATATTTTCTTTTTCTGGGTGCTATTTTGCATCAGTATGCAAGTTCGTATCATCTTTCTAATCTAAAATAACATGATTTTTGTTGGCAGAGAACATGACTAGTGAACAAAGAAGGGAAAATTACTTATGTGACATCACATATGTCACTAATAGTGAGCTTGGTTTTGACTACCTCAGAGACAATCTTGCCACGGAAAGTAATTCTTGATTTATCTGTTAGTAATTTCTGTATCATGTTATACCTGGTTAGAGACGATATTTTAGGAACTTCTACATTACTGACCTAGTGGAATGCATTTTCTGGCATGTACAGAGTGTTGAAGAGCTTGTCTTGAGGAACTTTAATTACTGTATCATAGATGAGGTTGATTCAATCCTTATTGATGAAGCAAGAACACCTCTGATCATATCTGGACCAGCAGAAAAGCCAAGTGACCGATATTATAAAGCTGCTAAGATAGCCTCAGTCTTTGAACGAGATATACATTACACTGTAAGGCTGTCAGGTTTTTGTTTTTTCCATTAATAGTTTTGAATTAATTTAGCACTTAATTACTGGTTTTAACATTCTAGTTTAATTCTCTTGTTAGACTGATTGTTGATCTGCATAAGGAATCGGCTTAGTTACTCGTCTATTCTATGATGCTTGATCTTTTTGTTTGCTTTATTCGTTAGTTAAGATTTATTTAAAACACGAAGGTAATTTTTTTTATATTGCAGACTTTGATCACTGACCTCATTTTCATGTTGGGCCCATGAAATAATGAGATAGGAGTTTCTGTGAATGTCATTAAATCAGGAATTGCCATAATATCATCACTTATTTAACGTTTTGGTTGTTAGTTGTACTGGTAAAGGTTAAAGCCAGAGGTTGGTAACTGTAGCATTTGTCTGTGAGCATAAGAGAGAAACTTTTGTTTCCATCATGAGCTTAAAGTGCTTTTCCTAGTTTCTATAATCTGAAGTGGTAGTACTATAGATTTGAATAGGTTACATAAAACATGTCCATTCCATGTACTTACGAGGCTGTCATTGCAGGTGGAAGAGAAACAGAAAACAATTCTACTGACAGAACAAGGTTATGAGGATGCTGAAGAAATTCTAGATGTAAAAGATTTGTATGATCCTCGAGAACAGTGGGCATCGTATGTGCTGAATGCGATTAAAGCAAAAGAACTGTTTCTTAGAGATGTGAACTATATAATACGTGGCAAGGAGGTGCTTATTGTGGATGAGTTTACTGGCCGAGTTATGCAGGTGATTCTTTTATCCAGGTTGCATTCTTTAGGAAGAAAATGTTTGCTCTGTACCTATTAAGTGCGTTAGTTCATTCATTCCATATATATTGAAAAGTTATATGTTTGTTACTTGTCTTTTCTCTCAGGGGAGGCGATGGAGCGATGGGCTACACCAAGCTGTTGAAGCAAAAGAAGGTCTGCCCATTCAAAATGAAACTGTAACCCTAGCATCAATTAGCTACCAGAACTTCTTTCTCCAGGTAAGACCAGTCTATCTCTCAGCTCATGAGATGAGGTCTTTCTACAAATTTATTCCCCTAGATTTCTTTGTGCTCATATCTGCACTGTTACAGTTCCCCAAACTTTGTGGAATGACCGGCACTGCAGCAACTGAAAGCACAGAATTTGAAAGCATTTACAAGCTTAAAGTTACAATTGTGCCTACAAACAAGCCTATGATCAGAAAGGTTAGTTCTGGCATGCCATCTATATTTGACATTTTTACAATATGCTGGTTATCTTTTTGGAAGAAATGTGTG
>JANLJB010028584.1:0-11372 GCA_026212285.1 Bursera cuneata | reverse complement strand
TGGGGCTAAGTGTTTTCTTCAAATTTAATTGGGGGTTTATTATCATTTCCCCTAATTTTATCCCTTCTAACTTTGCCGCAGCCTACCGTGATTTCATCATATAACCCCAAGGTGCGTGGGGCCCCACAGTTACCTGGCTCAATCTCCATGCAGATAGTGTCATGAGACCACCGCAATATTTAAATTAAAATAATTTAATTTTATCCGTTAATACCCTCCGCTTTTCTTGAAAGGAAGTTAGAATATCTCCCTAAAGCGGGAGAGAGACACACAAAGAAAGAGGGAAACAGAGAGAGAGGGAGAGAGCGAGCGAGTGATCGAATCATAGCCGTTGATATACTTTTCTGCGACCAATCTCAACCGTACGTATCACCAACGGCGGTTACACACCGTTTGCCTCCCCCTTCCGCTTCCTGATCTCGCTTATCACCGCACTGGTAAGTCTTTCGAAGTTCCGCTTTTTGTATCCAGTCACTTTCATTTTGTTTCCTGAGAAAAAAGAAAAGAATCCGTGGAAGACGAAAATGATTCGTTTCCGTGAAATCATAAACATATCAGGCTGGAAATTTCTGTTGTTTATATGTTTATCGATATCGATGCTATGCTTCAGAATTCCATTTCGAGTAACTGTTATAGCTTTTATGATCATGTTTAGTGATGTGACTGAAGAAGAAATTCTTGATAACTTTTATTCGTATTTTTTAGCTTTTGCTGAAGGATAAATGACGATCTTCTTGCATGTGGGTTTGATCTGCTTTTTCAATGATAACTTGGAAAATTATGTTATCTGATGAAATATCATGTCTATTTCGTCCATAACTTGTGTTATATATGTCTCGTTGAGTATCAAGAGTAATTCTTTTTTTTTTTTTAAATATATATTTTGATTAGTTAATGTTAGGCTTTTCTTTGTAGAAATGGTTATTATTAGGAAGGGTCTTGAATATCTTGGTTCTCGCTTTTGAGGAGAATTGAGTTACCAAAAGAAACCTTGAAATATCAATTTATACAAATGAGATCAAGTTTTTTTATTTTTTAGACAATTATGTTATATTTTGAACTGATGAATAATGATATATAAAATTTGAGTTTAACCAAATGAACAAATTTTAGTGTTATTGTAGGTAAATGGATTTATTATTTGAAGACTAATTTGTTTGAAGTTACATTGAAGATAAAATTTATTTCTCCTAAATTAGAGAACCTGAATAAGGAATGAATATCGTTTAATGGTTTTAAGATGGCTTGCTTGAGATTTTTTTTTTTTGGGTGTATTTATAAGATAACATGGAGGATTCCATAAACATTATGTAAGGATAATCTGTTGTAGAAAAGTTTGTTTATTTAATATTATTTTATTTTATTTTTATTTCTCATTTTTTGATTCAATTGTTGGGCTACACACTGGTCCCTTTATGAAAATATCTGATTCCACAGCCACATTTCAATCACTTTGAGTTCTAACTACCTTGGCTAAAATTACTGCTGACAACTTTGAGTGCGTATATTGAAAAAAGTCAACTTTTGAACAGAAACAATTTTTTTTGAATTATTGATTTTAAAGTTTGTCCTCCGCTTAAATTACCATTTCAGGAAATATTAATTGAATTTAAAAATGCTATGAGATTTTGGCGGCATTCTCATGTTTATTTGACAGTTGAAGACAAAAACTTTCTGAGTTTGAAGCTAGTAAAATCTAAGATCATGATATATGCCCAAACAAAGATTATTCATTTTTTGTTTCAATTATATGTCACGTTTTCAGTGGTCTTGTTGAAATCACATGGTTGATTAATTACTATTGTACAACAGCAATAAGTCTTCTTCTATATGATGGTTAAAACCACTTAATTGTTGAACTTCCCATCTTTAAGTGAATCATCACGTCATCTTCCCTTATCAAAAGACCAGCAGGTTTTTGGAGGGTAAGTGTAGTTTGGTTAACTAAAGCCTTCTCCTTGTTACCTTCTAAAAAGGTTAATGATGTTTTAATCTTTTTCTTCTTTATGGATTATCTTTTCTGACTATTATTCTATCTTTCAATTAGCCAGCATTCACAGGCTCCTCCAATGTAGCAGTTTCACTAAGTTTTAATTCTTCTTAGCAAAATCTTTTCCAATGTGAGAATGGACGCAAATTGAAATCTACTGGATTGATTATGATTGCACACAACACAAACATTTCCCGCCAGTCCTGGCCAGCATTTGAGTTTGGCGTCTGCTTGAGAGAAAAGCTCTCCGCTGCCGCCTTCTCTGCTGCTGGTGTTGAACTTTACTGCTTCTCCTTTTCCTTTCACGTCTCCTGAAGTGGATTGCCCTGTAAATACCCAGATGGCTATTGCAGCTTTTAGAAGTCACCTTAATGGTGATCATCGTGTAAATAAGAGAATGGAAAGAAAGCCTTCTGGAAGGAGGCGTGTGTTTGTCCAGACTGAGACTGGTTGTGTTTTGGGTTTGGAGTTGGACAGGAGTGACAATGCTCATACAGTGAAAAGAAAATTACAGCTTGCTCTTAATATCCCAACTGAGGAGAGGTCATTGGTTTATGGGGATATGGTGTTCAAGAATGACCTGAGTACTGTTAGAAATGATTCTCCCCTTCTTCTTACCAGGAACTTTATGCACAGAAGTTCATCTACTCCATGTCTCTCACCGACTGGGAAGGATCTCCAGCCAAGTGATCAAAGTGGCCCCATTGAGATATTAGGATACTCAAATTACTTTTCCAAAATAACGGAGGTGGTAAAGGAAATTGTAGATGCAATGAAAATTGCGATTGATCCGATTCCTGTTCGTAGTGGGCTTGGAGGTGCATACTATTTCAGAAATTGCCAAGGTGAAAATGTTGCTATTGTGAAGCCAACTGATGAAGAACCATATGCCCCAAACAATCCGAAAGGTTTCGTTGGCAAAGCTCTTGGACAGCCAGGCCTGAAACGTTCAGTGCGGGTTGGGGAGACAGCATTCAGAGAAGTAGCTGCTTACCTTCTTGACTATGATAATTTTGCCAACGTGCCCTGCACCAGTCTTGTGAAGGTCACACACTCAATTTTCAACATCAATGATGGTGTGAGTGGAAACAAGAATCGGGAGAGTAAACAGGTTAGCAAGATTGCATCACTGCAGCAGTTCATCCCTCATGATTTTGATGCTAGTGATCATGGCACTTCAAGTTTTCCAGTTGCTGCTGTACATAGGATAGGGATATTAGATATTCGGATTTTGAACACAGATAGACATGCCGGAAACCTTTTAGTTAGGAAGTCTGATGGTACTGGGACTTTTGGTCAAGTGGAGCTTTTTCCCATTGATCATGGCCTTTGCCTGCCAGAAAGCTTGGAAGACCCGTACTTTGAATGGATTCATTGGCCGCAGGCATCAATTCCTTTTTCAGAGGATGAGCTTGATTATATAAATCATCTCAACCCGTTTCGGGATTCTGATATGCTTAGAACAGAGCTACCCATGATTCGAGAGGCATGTCTCAGGGTCTTGGTTCTTTGCACAATATTCCTCAAGAAAGCAGCACATTTTGGTCTGTGTCTTTCTGAGATTGGGGAGATGATGAGCAGGGAATTTCGAGGTTATGAGGAGGAGCCAAGTGAGCTTGAGACCATATGCATTAAGGCAAGGGGGCTGTTAAGGAAGGGGGAAATGCTTCCTACTGATACAGGAGATCTTGAGGAATTTCAATTTGATATTGACTGTGGGACACAGGATTTTACCTTGACTTCAACTAAGAAAGACAACTTGGCAGCCAAAAGCTTATCCCCTGAGTCAAAAAGCGTAAATGGCTGTGGCCGAAATTCCCTTTTCAGTCTAGAGGAGAGTGTAGAGGAGGAGGGAGAGAGTGAGGGGAATGTGACTTCTTTAAGGTCAGATGAATATGATGGCCCTGTGCCATATAGGGCTTCATCTTTCTCAAAGCTGTCCATGTCTTTGAAAAACATCAGCATTGGTGAAAAGAGTTGGCGACATCAGGGAACGATGCAGAAAAGTGGCTATTTAGCGGGGATATCATCTGGAAACAGGAGTGTTAATGAGCAGCTGCCTGGAAGCACTAGTTTTGTGAAGCTAGCTGATATGAGTGAAGAGGAGTGGGTGCAATACCTCGAGAATTTCAAGAAGTTGCTGTACCCAGCTTTTACAAATTATAAGTCAGGGAGTGGAGGACAGAAGCAGAAACAGAGGCTCGGAACTTCATGCCGATTTTGAAGAGTTAATATTGGAGATCATAGTAATTGAAGAACTAAAATTTAAGATCGAGTAGTGTGAAAACTAAAATTGCTAAGGTAACCTTCATTTGGAGGTCTATTCCGAAGAGGATGAGCTCTTTTGGTGATTTGGAGTACCAACCACCCCGGTTCATGGCTACTTTCATATGAGTAATCTCTTTAGCTGCTGGTGTCAGCCTGTCAGGTTTTATGTTTTTAATATCTATGCAATGCTTTCTTCCGTGTCATGAGATTTTTTTTGTTTTTTTTTTTCCAAATATTAAAAAAAATCTTTGTTTGGAATTTACTATGCTTTCGAGGTTAAGAGTTTTCTAAACGTAAAAGAAATGTTAATGCATGTTGAAGTAAATTACATGTATACAAATATTATATGATAGAATGTACGAGCAATTTCCGCTTGTTTAAGTTGTTAGAATCTTTGTTAATCGCCAAATGCTATCATATTTTAATTGAGATATTACTTTGGCTATTTATTTATTTTTTATTTTTAGATGGCTAACATAGAACAAGTTCCATGTACACGGGCTTACCTGGCATGGTAGGGCTAGAAATCTTTTTGCCTCTATTGATTAATTGATCTGGGCTCTTTTCTATATAATTGACAGATTTTACAGATTTCCTACCTTTAAATATATATATACTACCGGGAGTTTATGCATACTCGCTGATAGAGAAAAATAATTGTCAAAATTTAGACCCTAGAGCAAACTGAAAATAAGAAAACCTAAGTGCCGGAGACAGACAGAAAAATAAAAGGGAAAACTTGTGTCAAACTCGATCACACTTCTTCATGCCTCTCCTTCATTTCAGCCAATTTGGTCAGTTCCACTTGTTGAACTTCTATCCGGCTTACTACCCTTGAAAGATAGGGCGTATCGGCAAAAGACACTGTATCTTCTCTATTAAGACGTCTCTGTTTTATCTTCAATATAGCCTGTGTAACTTCCGGAATTGAAGGTCGCTTTCTAGGGGTTTTGTGCAAACACTTGTGACCGATGCTTGCAAGCTCCCTCACTTCTTCAATGTTGCATGCTCCGACCAGTTGCTTATCAAGTATTTCATCCACTCCATCTGAACTCATACTAGCCTTTAAGGGGGAAAATAATTTTTTTAAAAATATTTTAAGGCCGGCCAATCAGTTAGAAAGATTAACGAGTTATTAAAGAATAAAAGACTTTCATGGAGAAAACAAGACTTACAAGATTAACATATTCCATTAAGTTTTGGTGCGGGTGGATGGCTGTTATGAGCTCAAAGATGATTACACCAAAGCTGTAGATGTCACTCTTCATTGTGAACTTGCTTGTAGATATATAGGCAGGGTCAATATATCCATATGTACCTTTAAGACCAGAGTTCCGGCCATCAAATACCTCTTCTTTTGACAGACCAAAATCAGCCACCTATCATAATGCAGTTATGAAGGTCAATCGCAGAAAGGAAATCACTACAAGGAGAGAAAGAAAAAAAAAAAAATCAAAATGTGTGGTTGTCTTATTTGTTATCTAAATATGTAATCAACTAAATGCCTAAAATTTAAACTGAGTGGTCGTCCAAGACCCCTGTCCCAAATTTGAACTAAAAAGGAGCATTTAAAATATCATAACATGTATTAGCCAATCTGGTACTATAGAACATTTTCAGCTGAACTCTTTAACTGATGAAATCAAGAAAAGCTTCGCTGTGCTAGCTTACCTTAGCTCTCATGGAGTGATCCAACAGTATATTAGCAGACTTTAAATCACGATGTATAACAGGTGGAACTGCCCCTTCATGCAGATACTCAATTCCATGTGATATATCAAGAGCGATTTGCAGCCTTTCTTCCCAAGACAAAACCTTTTCTTCACCTGAGTGCAAGTACAAAGGGTGATTCTTAACGTTCCAGTTACAGGGACCCTCACGCAAGATAAATTATGCAAATAACACATGAAAAATATATAATTTGTCCATTCGATTTCCATAATTCCAACTATATTGTAATTCTGAACAAGACAGTATTAGCATACAAGTGATACAAAGAGATGTGCCATCATATCATTTTTAACAGCATAGTCAAGAACTGGGATTTCAGTAATACAGGGAGTTGCTCAATTTCCAACAGTTCCCCGAGAAAGTATCACCAAGCAACTTGGTTGATGGTAAATTTTTTCTGAGGGAATGTAATGTTCAACCTAACCATACCCATTGGATGGCTCTATATGTTTTTGACAGAAAAAGCCTTATAATGTTGAGGTGCTTTTTTCACCTAAATATATACTAGAAAGAACCGCAATTATATACTATCTACAGCAACAAATGAAAACTCATTATCTTACTATATAGAAGGTTTGCCAAGCTCCCATTACTCATAAACTCGTAAATTAGTATGTACTGCCCTTTATCTACACAGTACCCTACCAAGTTCACTAGATTCCTATGATGCAACCTTCCAAGCAGACATACCTGCAAAAATACCAGAGTATATATTTGAAACCGAGTAGGTATAAATATAAACAATTTTAAGACTAATTTCAAATCACCTTAAGAGAAAATAGATATAATTTTGTAATGGCTAGAATTTTTCCCCAACATGGACAGTAAAAGGAGAAAAGAAACATGTTGATGTTGGGGCTCCATGCACTCAAGTAAACCATCATTTTATCCTCTTTCTCCTTTTCCTGAACTTGTAGAAAGAAAGCTAAAACAATTTCTTTACATCATGAATTCAAACGATGTTTGCCAATAAATTATTTCAATAGTTCTTAGAAGAGGAGAACCAAACATCCTATACCCAAATCAGTAATCATAATGCTCGGTCCTGTCAGGGGACTGGCTTGTAAACTGATTGACTTTAAAATTTATTCCCAAAAGTATCCACATTAGTTTTGAAAATTAGGAAGGCCGGACATTCTCTTGAAAAGTTTGAACAGGATACCAAGGCCTGGATGGTTCAAGACATGCTACCTAATGTCTAATAAGCATCTTTGCTCTTAGATTACATATTTTGGCAGAAAGTGGAAACTTCGCTCACTAACATTATGTTGTTAAAGCAACCCTTACCTCTGTTTGGAACTCTTTCTCTCCCTGACGTGAATTAGAAGCAAGCACCTTTACAGCTGCTACTCCTCCTGTAGGCATTGTAGCTTTATATACTGGACCAAAAGATCCTTGTCCCAATATAGTAGTGAAATTTTGTGTAGCCTTCTGAATATCCCTGAAATTTTTATTGTTGTCATTTTCTATGCAGGGAAATTAGAACTCAAATCTGACTTTAAACAGATGCTAGCAAGTAAAAGGTAAATTCTATTCTCACCTTCATTTTTTTAAAGTTTTAAATAAGAAGGATTAAATTAGCAAGGTAACTCTTGCAAACCTATTTTGGACATTGTATCATAAACTTAAATATCAGAAATGAAGACTAAAGAAGCATTTAACATGATATAACTTTAATACCATTAATAATTTATCAATATTCTCTATGACTTCGAAATTCACTAACTTGTAAGGATATCTTGGTATGCCTGATGCAGAAGCAAACCGATCTTTATTGTGATGACCCCACCAAGACAGCTGAGAACTTTTCTGAGAGTGTTGCGATCCTTTAACACCAACAGAATTTGAAAGAGAAGCGCTAAAATCGGTGCTTGTACCAAAGCCATTTACACGTATAGGATGAGTAGCAACACTTCGGTCACTTGTACGCTGAAGAAGATGAGTACGCTTCTTGTACCATCTTATGCCAAAAAACACTAGTGTAGCTATCAAGATGCCAAGGGCCAGACCAACACAGATGCCAATAATAACCAAATCACCTTTACGAACCATTCTCTGGTCTCTTTTGAGATTCAGGCAATGAAAACATCTTGCAGGAAGAAAGTCTCGAGGCTCCTTCTTCAAAGATCACCTCTAATTTTATTTAAACTTAAAAACCTATTTCAGAAAGAACAAAAGAACATGACACGTCAAAATAGTGTATATATATATATATAATCTCTAACAATAACATCTCATTCTCTGGTGAAACATTGACTATATTGTGATCTCTTGTTCCTATTCCAATTTGCTGGCTCCCAACATGTGGAGACAGACCCGAAGGGCAGAGGTCAAATCTAGCTAGCTGCAGAAGCCCTTTGAAATGGTTATAGTTCCCATTACTTTTGGATACTGTTTTGTTTCATCATCTCCCAAAAGAGGGAAGAAAACAGAGCACCCTTGTTTTCAGAAAACAGTGTATAACCACATTGAATCACAAATTACAATTCAAATTACGAACTTTTAGAGTGCTGTTATTTTGGGCATACATAGAACCAACTGCAAAGTAAAATTAAATTTCTTGCTAATGTTTCTCAAATTGTTTCAAATCTTCTAATAGTGTACACTGTCAACGCCAATAATTCTTCACATCATCATATGGAGGAGATGCTATTGATCCTATATATAATCTCAAAGCATAGAGAAGATAAATCATTTAGCACTTACAATTTCAGACATGTAATCCAGAATTCCAATAGTATAATAAATCATGCAACTTTCACTAAAACTAAAACATAAGCCAAACCCAATAACTAGAACCGAAAAGAGATACACAACTCCATGATGAACCATCACAAAGAACAGACCGCAAGCATACCTCACCCACTGCAAAACCCACATAGGGATGATGATAAGAAACAACTACGCGCCACCAAACAAGGTCGTTTGACTTGGCTCGTGACTCTCGGTTTTGGCGAGGCAGTTTCGTTTCAAGAAAGAAGTCTTGATGTGGCATGAAAAAAAAAGAAGGGAAAGAGCCAAGGAAGGAGTCTTAGTTGGAGGCTTGACATAAAGCAAAAGCAAAAGCAGTTGTTGGTGATGTCAAAGAGAATAATTGTATTGGGGTTGGGCTGCTGGGTAATCCTTATACCAAAAACAGGTTGCAGCCGGTGAAAATCGGCCTTTTTGGCTCTACTTCACCACTATTGGATTCAGTATTACTTAGACGTCTCCGCCACATCAATCTCTACCCTTTTTATATTTCTTCTTCTTTATAACCATTTTCTTTTTTAAATTAAAAAAATAATAACTAAAACAGACTTATAACGTTATATTTATTTTTTTAATTGTATCTAATAGACAAATTGACAAATATCTTCTCCGTCAGACACGTAATTCTGACAAATTTAAATAATTTGGTCATAAAATTTCTTATGATTTAATGGGTAATTTACTCAACAATTATTAAAGCTCGATCAATTAAAAATATATTTCAAAACTTTTACAATTTTGAATAATTAATTTTCCTCTATAATAAAAAGGATTTGGACCAAACGAGTTTCATTTAATTTGGTTGGTATAATTATATTAATAAATAAACCTCTTTGTCATTTATTGGTTTGACTCTCTCAAAAAGGAATTGACTTGAAAGTTTTTTATTGAAGTATCTATCAATAATGATGTGGATGACTTTTCTCTTTAAAAATTATACAATAAAAAACATTATTAAAAAAATAAATATAAAATTGCCATTTGTTCTTCTTTTGGTTAAAAATTAATATTAACTTACCTCATTGTGAAAGATAATTTTTTTTTATAAACTAATAGTTGAAAAATCAATTTCTCCCTGACAAAGCATCAGGGGGCAGAGTAGCCGGCCGGAGCCGCCAGCAGTTCTGTAATTTATAAAATTTGAAGAGGAACAAGACTAAAATGAGTATAAAGAGTTGCCATGTCCAATAGTTCATTGATTTTTGTTGATTTTTGTTCTTATATTATTAATTTAGAATTAGATAATTAACAAATATTTCAGTTTTTATTATTTTAAAGTTGCCTACTTGCTCAACTACTTTTTTGATTTTTTTTCAACAATAAATTTTGTCCTTTTGACAACTTGCAATTGCAAGTTGTACAACTTTTGAATGCTAAACAAACCTATTAAATGTTGTATATATCTTTAATTGGAAATTATAATTTTTTAATTAAAATTTTATTAATAAAACAAAAATAAATAATTATGCTTATGTTAAGAAGGGGTGAGGCTATTTACACTCAACTTTTTTATTAACCCGTCTATTTTTTGTTAATTTTTTATTACAAAGTTATGTTTGGACAAATAATTTTTTTTATTAAGAGCCGAAAGAAATCGACTATTTTATGTAGAGTTTATAGAACTATATCTTATTGAAGTAGAGCTTATAAAAATAGTGATTTTATTAAAAAGTTGTTGGTTGTTTGGCTGAGTAAAATATAAAGTATTTATTAATATTAAATTACGAAATCGAGTTTTGTTAAGAAAGAAGAATAAGGTAGGGTACCTTTGATATTATAAAGTAGGTTGGGTGTATAAAGAAAGTGGGTATAAATAGACTCCTTCATTAAACATTTTATCAACACCATTGAAATTTGAAAGTGTGCCCCACTCACACGTGTTTAACATGTGAAAAGACAAAGATACCCTTAACAAAGGAAGTGGTATTAAGTTGTTAAAACAAAGAAAGAACCAAACAAACTGCAAATTGAACCATTGGCTTGAACGTTCCGTTCACTTTGGTGTCCTTTTCTACCGAGCTCAATTGATCCTTCAAGTCACCTTCAACATCTCCAAAGCTATCAACTAAAAGACAATCGAGAAATGCTAGAAGTTCCACAGACGTTTACCTTCTGATACGGTGGGCAATCTTAATCATGGTGGAACTCCAATAAAACTGAGGATTAAAATGTTGTTTATTTGGTCATTTCATTAGTAATCATACGTTCGTATCTACAAAATAAGTCCCTCTAAAGTTTTTGAAAGGAGAAGTGTTCACTTTATTATTAATAATAAGAACATGTAAGGAAGACATTAATTTTTATCAGAATGTATATATATATGGTATGTCTGTGACTTGTGAGTGTAAAAATGTTATGGATCTCGTCGTCTTGTGTATGTCTTATTCGATTTCTTGGAGCCGTTTCATATATTTGAACGCCAACCCAAAGCCAGCACCAACACCAAGCTATACATAGCTAAAATGGGGTGAAATTAAAGGGACTCTGGACGTCACAAATGATAATATATGGCATGGTCGCTTGATATATATATATATATATACCTTCACCAATAGGTCAAGATATGTTTAGAGAGCACGTTCATATGGGACACAACCCGTATATAGATGCACGATGCTTTCATCAATGATTA
>JANLJB010028583.1:0-11371 GCA_026212285.1 Bursera cuneata | reverse complement strand
AATACTTAAATTAATAGCACTTAAAGTGTAAAAATGATATTTAAACTCATAATAAATGTACCCTTTTAAGTGCTTATCAATGTTCATATTGTGATAACCGCGTGAGTGAAATATAGATGAATTTTGATTGGTATCGAGATGTCGGGGTGTCGGGACAAGATTTGAGAAATCTGGAAGGCTTGAGAAATTATGAAACACCCCCGGAACCCAAAATATATTCAAACAGCATAGAAGGCCAGAACATTCAAAAACTACACAAACACCCCTGGTCACCGAAAATTGCTGTCTCCAGCGACCGTTTGTATTCTCAATGTGTTAGGCCTCGTGGCCGGTGGCGATGGAAAGCTGTCAGTGTGCTGAGCTTGGCGGTGGCCTCCCTTTCCCTGTTCGGCGCTGGAATCTGCTAGATCAATGCTGTGAATGTTCACCTACATCGATCGGTGATTTGTCATTCCTGACAATGACAGCCTACACCACCGATCGGGATTTCTTCTTGGCCTGAGGATTTCGGTGGTGGTCTCCGATCGGTTGTCCGAGGCCTGGATTGCTGGCAATCGACCCAGAAACGTTAGGCAACGATAGTTTCTGATCTGCTCCTCCAGCCGTCGCTAGGCTCCACCGTTGGTCAGAACAGACTCCCCTCGACGAGACGAGTCTGGTAGTATCCTCCATTTCCCATTCTCGACAGTCGATAGTCTTCTCCGGTGACAAATTGTGAAGGACAGTAGCCATGACAAATTACGGTCGGCCCCCTCAGAACAGACTCCCATTCTCGATGAATCCTGAAGGTGTGCAAGTGTCAAGCCAGCAAGTTGACCCCCACTACTTTGGAACTTGGGAGTTTACCCCCTACCATGTGTTTTGAAATCGGGATCCCTAAGGGTTTTCAGGTTAGCAACCTCACCCCCACTTGGTTAATTTAGTATAGTTTATAAGTTTACAAATACCCCAAAATGTAAAATATCATTTTAACCTCGGTTACCGTTTTGCATGGTTTAGTCCCGTGACTCCGAGGACTCATCCAGGACTACTGGGACACATGGATTTATGATACGGATGAGGTAAAGAGCGAGAAGGAGGTCCGGGAGCTATGATACGAATATCAAGGTAGGGATTTCTGACCGTACCTTTCATTATGTTTTAACGTGTATGTGGGTTTACTTTACTATTGTGGCTTAGGAAATAGAGATTGTGTGATTGACGATTAGGACATTAGATGGATTGATGGTCCGGGATGTTACGAGCGTGTGTACGATTTTACGAAAGTAAGCGCCTACTTGGGGAATCGAGTGGATGCATACGATTGTGTCATCGGAGTGTGAATACGGAGCGGATTAAGGATGAGGGATATCACGTGTGTTGATACGTGAGGATATGACTAGAGTACGAGGATACGTAAGTGACGGTACGATATGGAATGGACGA
Source organism: Bursera cuneata (assembly GCA_026212285.1). Classification (NCBI taxonomy): domain Eukaryota; kingdom Viridiplantae; phylum Streptophyta; class Magnoliopsida; order Sapindales; family Burseraceae; genus Bursera; species Bursera cuneata. Next base: position 9,946 of record JANLJB010028583.1, on the reverse strand, counting down.
TACGCGAGTGATTTACGTGTGTCCGTGGGTTACAAAATGGGTGAGATGGATAGGAAATGAGCGTTACGGTACTCGTGCGTCACGGGATAGTTAAAATAGGGGAGGTTTCTGAGAACATGTCCGTGAGTAATGGGACACATGAGACAAGGATTGTATGTGGATATACGTGATAGGCTAGATGGGACGCGTGAGCCATGTAAGGGCACGTATGTAAAGAGATGGATGAGACACAAGTGAGTCATACGTAAGTGAGGCCGTACGGACTAGTGGTAATGAGTGGATAGTCACGGAATCGGATAGTATGAATATGGTAGGGTACTGATGTGAGCCTGATATGGACTACGGACATGTAATAGTGCGATCGTTGTGTGGAATAGGAACAGAAATATATGGATATGATGAGTTACGTGTTTACGGGTTGTATGGATAGACCCCGGATTGACCCAGCTGGTATACGAGAATCCGAGGAGATTTACTATTGATGTGCAGACTGACCGGCTAACATGCGACAGTCCAGTGATGTACGGGATAGATCGATAGAGTCCATTGAGATAGGACTAATAGTTGAGCTCGCTACGATACGAGATAGAGTTAGTTTGATATGAGAGGGATCTATAGGCCCGCTGTGATATGGGATATATTAGTTATAGTGTTGGATCTTAGATGGGCCCGAGTTGATTCGGGATCTAAGGGGAGAGTCATATGGTATGGTTTTGGTGTTAGGCCTTAGGTGGGTTCACAATGATTCAGGACCTAAGGGGAAACACCTATGATGTAGTTTTGAGTGTTGGACCTTAGATGGGCCCGAGTTGATCCGGGATCTAAGGGGGAGTCATGTGATATGGTTTGAGGTTTTAGGCCTTGGGTAAGCTCGCGTCGAACGTGGAATCCAAGGGGAAACACATGTGTTATGTTTTAGGGTGTTAGGCCTTGGGTGGGTCTGCGACGATCATGGGATCCAAGGGTAAACACATATGATATAGTTTTAGTGCCAGAGTCTAGATGGGCCTGAGATGAACCAGGATCTAGGGAACATACTAGGGTAACTAGTTGATAGTGTGTGATGAGACATGGAAGGATCCTTAGATGAGTCTATTGAGATACGAGATCTAAGGACAGTTTTGGATTAATGGTTGGACTGTACACTAACGAGATGTATATACGTGTCGCATGGGTCGCGACTAGAGTTTGATGAAAAGAGGAATTTCTTGTAGTGAAGTAAATGTGTGTACGGGGGAGGTTAATGGCTCTGACAGAAATCAGGGGTACGTGAGAGAGAGAGAGACGGCTTATGTGTATTGGGTGTGTTTGGGTTATGCATGCATTGTATGTAAAATGTCATAGAACATTATAGTGTTACAAATTCCTATTGGGCTGTGTTGCTCATCCCTTCCTCCACAGGTACCCGACATCAAGAGTCTAATGGCGTGATCCGGAGCTCACATAGAGGATCTCGGACAGTTACTGGGTATGTCTGGGTAGACTGAGCAGTGAGTCATTTTATGTATTTATTATTTATTTTATCGAAAAAATTTTGTAACCCGTTTTTCAGTGTAAAGGTTTTATTTTAAACGTTTTAATTGTTTTTATTTTATTTATTTACATAGTCACCCCCGGAGTTCCTGTATACAGGATTCCAAGATGTGACACAAAAACTCACACACAATTATTCCAATCACCCAATCGTTATATTCATTCTATAAGAGTTCAAAATAAAACGCGTCTATGGTTTTCAATCAACCAAATCCCATTCCTTGATAACGAAAAACCCAAACTCATAATCCGAAACCCAACAAAACCTAACTTCATAATTACAAAAAATATCAACCAAAATGAAATAGAGATGAGTAGAAGTGAGATCTCTACCTCAGATTGCTGATACGTGAAGCCGTTAGCATTTCTCTCTCTTCTTTCTCTCTTCTTGCTCTTCTCCCTTTTCTCTTTTCTCTCATCTTTCTCGTGTTTTTCGTGTTAAAAGAAATGGGAAAGGGTTGGGGTTTATATAGAAGGTGAAAAATGGGACATAAAAGGTATTTTGAAATCTTAAAAATATTTGAATTCTCGCTATAGCGCCACGATGAAACTTCATCTGCGCCGTGGCGCTAACTTTCTATCCAACTACACTGCGACGTAAATTCCTTTTGTGCCGTGGCGCAGACTTTCTAACTTAACCACGCTACGATGTAATTTTCATTTACACCATGGCGCAGACTTTCTATCCAATGGCACCGTAGCATGATTTCTCCCTACGTCGTGGCGTAGTTCGCTTGCCTGCACCCTTCTCCTTTTCTATGTTGCAACATGAATCCATTTCATGCCATGGCGCGATTCTTCTACCTCGGTTTCAACTTTTTCGATTTTTCATATATACACTCATATATATACACGAAGTCATACATAACCACAATACAACTATCAATATGAACAAATCATGGTCATATATATATATATATATATACACTAACATTTAATTACATTTTAGTCTAACTTTCGGAGAAATTCTTTGTACATACATTTTCATCTACATATATTCATATATAATATCATAATTACATATCATTCATATACATGCTAAATATGCCGAAACTTTTACTATTCACCCTAATTTTACTATTCCAAATTCTTGGGGTACTACATGACATTAGTCGTAATCAATAAGAACTTCAAGTTTATTGTCTTTAGGTTAACAAAGTATCGATTTTGAGGCTATTTGCCGACGTAAAAATTGTAAGAGGAGGTTAAAAGCTTTGATAATTAAGAGAGATAATAAGAAGGATACAATTAAGAGAGATAATAATGACGGTCATGATTTCTGGCAAGTCAAAAGATTTGACCCTTGCCATACGTGAGAGAGGACACAACTTTTTTTGGATCACAGCCAAGCATTTGCACATTTAATTGGATGTTTTGTCAAAGACACATTCAAGGATTCTTCGTCAATCTAGCATCCAAGAGAATTATACAAGATGTCCAAGATGGTTTAGGTATCGACATTTCTTACAAAAAGGCATGGAGAATGAAAGAGTCTACCCTTACACAATTACTAGGGAGTTTGGCTGAATCGTTTCGTTTTTTTCCTCAATATCGTTATATGTTGGAATGTTTGAATCCTGGTACTATGACTAAAATTGTAACAGATTCTGAAAACCATTTCAAGGACTAGTTCATGATGTTGAATGCTTCAAAGGTCAGATTCTTCTCCTCTATTAGACCGGTAGTCGCGGTAGATGGTACATTCTTAAAAGGAAAATACCGAGGGAATCTTTCATTGCATTGTGTAAGGATAAAAATGATCAAATATTTCCATTGGCCTTCGGTGTCGTGATTCTGAAAACGATTGATCGTGGGAGTTGTTTCCACGTAAACTATATGAACAGATTGGGCAAGTTAAAGATCCTATCTTTATATCTGATTGCCATCAAAGCATAATCAAAGGCATTAAAACTGTATTTCCAAGTGCCTTGCACAGTTTATGTATACACCATATCAGTCAAAATATGAGGGCCAAGTACAAGTTCGAAGACGAACAAACTAAGTTGTACTTCATTTGTGTGAAGGCATATCATGGTTCTGATTTCTACAAATATGTCTTCTAAAAATTTTATCATCCAGTAGTGCAACAAAGCTTCAGGAAACTGGGTTTGAAAAATAGTCTCAATCTCACTTTCCTGGTAAACGTTTCAATATAATGGCAACAAACATATCAGAGTCAATGAATAGTGTGTTCAAGAAAGCCTTATGTTTACCAATTGTTATTATGATTGAGTTTTTCTGAAAAACCCTTCAGGATTGTTTTACAAATAACATACTCTAGCAACTGAGGTGGGAAACCGTTCTATCACAGTGGGCCATGGGTGTAAAAAAGAAAAAAGTTGAAAGTTCTTGGTATATTAGAGTGGTTCCTATTAACATTAACTGGTACCAGGTTCACAATGGTGCACAAAATGCTGTCATAGATATGAATAGGAGATCTTACACATGTAGAATTTTTTATCTTGATCAACTTCCATGTCCTCATGCATTAGCAATATACAAGCTTAAAAGAGTGGAAAATTTTCATGCGTATTATAGCTTGATGTACACTACAAGTCATTGGCTACTTACTTATACTAAGTCTAATTTTCCAGTAGGTCATTCTGGTGATTGCGTCATTCCTAAAAAGGTTAGCTCACATATTGTTCTCCCCTCTATACAGAGGGCTCCTAGCGTACGATGTCGTACACAACGAATACCATCCATTGGAGAGACAGTACATACTAGGAAGTGTACAAGGTGTCACAAATTTGGACACAATTGACAAACGTATTGGAACCTTATAGCACTTGAGAGGCCTAACACATCAACACCAATAGGACATCCATGATTATTTCATTGAAGCACAACATCCTTTATTTCTCGAGTGATATGTATGTCTTTGTTTGGTCTATGATTAAAAGACTTGGTATGTGTACTTGATATATATGTGATAATTTGGTTGTTCTTTAAAACTGTTGTTATATGATTTTGATTGTTATTTAAATAGTTGATTATATATGCTTTTGATTATTCTTTAAATCCATTGTTATATGATTTCTATTACCTGTCTAACATATGAATTGTTGTTTAATGAAACTATGCACATTGAGATATACACATAATATAGGGTCAAGATTTAAACATATATTAATTAATATAACAACAATCATAATGTATGTACATATACATACATGGCTACACACTATCAGACCTGGTAGTCTCGCTCTAGTTCTCTTTTCGTACTTCCAAATCATTAATATGATGTACGTTCTCTACTATGCACTGACATGACTCTAAAAAATGTCAAAAGGTACATTGAATGTCAGATATTCAATGTACTTGCACACATAAACCTGCAATCCCCATTCTTAGGGATCTGTTATGGTACCCCAAAAGGTAACCTCTGTATGGTGAAAGGAGTAGCGACTCTACCGATATCTGGTCATGCAGCTCGAAACTCTAGAATGCAATGTAGCAAAGGTAGGAAACCTTGAGTTAAACAACTCAATGCATCATACATCCTATCGAAGGCGGACCCGCCTTCGCTGGAGTCATGTACATATATATCTCTAGTGACGAGGTCGATGTGATAGGCTACCCAGTGGGAATCAAATACGTTCATAGGATGTATAACTGCAATTATATAATAGCTTAGTGATTAGTGGTGATTGTGTTTTTTGAAATTCGCTCGAGTAAAATAACGTAATTGCATATTTACCTCATCCAACTCAGTCCAAGGCCTGCCTAAACAAGGTAGTTTACCAAAGACATACTTGTAAAAGTGATGGGGAATTTCCTACTTCATGATCTTGTCCTTCTGAATCACCCAAAATTGTTCAACCATCATTGCATTTTACAGTAAAACGAAATGAGTTATTTAACTTCAATAAATATTATGTATGGAATAAATTAACATAAACTCACCACATAATAACTGTCCAAGCATGTATTCCATCACGAAGACAATATGGGATTATCCTGTTGCCACTATTTAATGAGGTATATCTACGCATTGATATACTACAAAGATGAATAATCACATTACAGATTCTTAAATATAAGAATCATTGTATACATAAACATTATAAATAAGAAAAACATTACTCGAACCATAGCATACACTGCAATCTTGAAACTTCGAGTCATCATAATCTCTCAGCCACCCTTTGAATTTGGAATGATCATTCTCAGATGGCTCTGTACGCAATAGGATCTGGGTCCTCATTTGTGTCACTATGAGTCAATGATGATAGAGAGACTGTAGGAACAGATGTCGATGGTGTTGTCCGATGCGATGCTAGATGGGGTACTTGAGAAATAGGTGATGACTTTCTCCTTACTACCTTAATCAATTTATATACTCTAGCCTCAATATAGGGGGAATTGAATAGTTACTCATTCTTCAGTGGCCTGCAATGCATGCTCTATTTCCTAGCCTCAACCCTAGCCTCAGTCTGTGATCCTACAATGATCAAGTCCTTCACGTTGTCTCCAAGCCCCTACATTGTATCATATAAGAAGGTATAAGATACATAATTAAACAAGAAAAAATAAAAAGACTATAACTCAGGCAATCATTAATGTCTTTACATCCTCTAAAATCTGGGCATTTGAAAAAGGCTTCGGGCCTTACACCATCTGGTCCTCTTGACCAAGAATCATAAAACATAGTGAGCCTTGAGGATATCAATTTGAACATAAACTAATATTAATTCCTTACTATATGGTCCTCCTCATGAAGGTTTGGAACTCGGCTGTGCACGTCAGATCCCATACGCTAATTTGATAATAAAAACAAAGTGAGTATTATTTTTCATTGAATTTATACATTACAGATTAGTATTCATGATTAGTCATTCTTACCAAATCATGGTCATTACGAGCTTTACTCTCTATGCGTAAAGCTTGTAACTCGATATGCATCATATAAAGATGCATATCAAGTTTGTCTTCAAGCTGATCACCTGCTTGTTAAGTGCATCATTCTTATTTTCAAGCATCTTACCGAGTAAGTTGACCTTTGTGTCGAACCTCTTTGTGAATTTCGATACAAGCCTCTGAATAAATAATCAATGGAAGGGCTTTGATCAAAAGTCTAACAAAAAAATGAATGTCGATATTAAAAATATAAGAAATATGAATATTATGTCATACAATCTAGTAAAGTTACACAACTTACAGACGTGTTATCTCTTCGAGTGTCCTTCGTTGAGTCCATACATCCTCAGTGTGAGGTGGTACATGTTCAGTATGAGTCTAAAAATCATAAGTGCGAGGTGGTACATGCTCGTTGTGAGGCTGTAGATCAAGGGAGGAGGTATCTCAAGGGTGGTATCCTCATGTGTAAGTGTTTCTTCCTTTCCTCCTTGCTCCTCTACTAATGTTTAGGAAGTAGCCTTCTTTAAATGACTATTGATGGTCCCACCAATTATGGGTACCACAATTGTGCAGTCTCCTGCTCAGTTACTGAAAAATGGAAATGGGCTTCAGACCCTACACCACCATTGAAAAACAAAACGTTACGAAATAAAATCATTGTTAAACACCATTAAACCAATTGAAATAGTATGTTGGAGTAAATCACGTCATGCAACTTGAATACATTGGCATTAACTTCATCATGACTCAGAGATCGGACCTTTTGTTATTTTAAGATCCTCGACATGGTCTTACAGTTACTAGGAGTCAAACCTTATGTCCTCCCACAAAATGGAATCGCCTCATAAGCCCAAACCCAGACACGATAAACCTAAAATGTAGGCAAAAAAGTGATAATAAGGAGAAAAATGCATTGATAACATTAAATAGTTCTTATCAAGTAGGCAAAGGTACAACCGAATAAGTCATATCTTTCTACTTTTTGAGTTTCTTTCATTTTCACTTGATCCTTGTAATGGAGACTTTGTTTGTGAAGCATAGTGGATAGTTTATTGAATAGTATATTGTATGCTACCTACCCCAAGGATAAGCATTGAAATCTACCAAGTTATAAAGTAGAGACAGATATGTCAACGATATAGTATGTTTTCTACTCTTGGGCATTAGGAACTTCTCGACCACGTAGTATAGAGCAAGTTTCATTGCATGGTCGTCGAGAATTTTTATGAACTGTATGCTTTGGAGTATTTGCTTCATTTTGTAATTTGTACGTTCTTGCCCCTAAAATATAACTCTCTTAATATGGGGGCTATCATCAGAAGATGAACAAGTAACTTACCAAATTTCAACCCCGTAATAACCCCAAGCTCATAGGCACTAAACTTGATATTCTTCCTTGGAAGCAAACAAACACAAAAAATATTAGTAAGGTCAGCTCATCGTAAGAGCATGTATAAATTAATGGCATGAAGTTAGAAAATAGATATTTACCTGACATTAGAAAACAAATCTTATTGGGAAGACGTTCAATATGCACTTCTTTCAACAATATATTATGTACGAATCGAATGAGGAAGGTCAAATTATCATTTATGTCTAATAGGTGGGCAAAACATCTTATGTTATTTCTTCATCAACTTGTCCTTCACAAGTTGAATAGGCTTTAATGTTGACATGTTCATTCGTGGCATTAACTCGATAGAAGTCTTCTGTTGGGATATTCAAATCAAAACTATCAGTCGGGATGTTTAAATCTAAACTAACTCGAGGCAACTCCATATCTTCAAGTAAATTTATATAGAAACAATCAAGAGTTAATTACTATTATAAAAAAATAAAAATAAATGAAAAGCATTAAGGTTGTAAAAAACCACCCCATCTAAGCTTCTGGTATTTGGACCGTGGGTTAGCCACGGTCTACCTTTATTCTGGAATCTAGACCGTGACCCACGGTCTACCTTTATCCTGGAATCTAGACCGTGGCTAACCCATGGTCCATACATTATTCTGGATTTTGGACCTACATATCCACGGTCTTTGGAAGACCTTGTAGGTCTAGGTTTATGTTATGCTAAGACCTATAAGGTATTATATTACACGGACTTTGTCAGATTGTGTAGGTCTTTGCCTAACACAACCCTACGTATAAGGTATTACAAAGACTATTTAGGTCTTGTCCTAACATAGACCTAGACTTACAAGGTCTTACGAAGACCATGTAGGTCTTGGTCACAGTCAAGTGTACCACTGTTACAGACAGACCTTGTAGGTCTAGGTATTTTTTATAAGTGTCCTACATGGTCTCTTAAATATAGACCATGGGACATTTCTAACTAACACCACAATCTGTATTTGAGAGACCGTGTAGGTCCTGTTTTTGATAGAATAATGCCTACACAGTGTTACAAAAATCGTGGGATTCAAATTCAACCCCCATCTTCGTCTTTTCTAGCAACACCCCCACCTGCCGATTCAAGCCCTATTTTTTACAACTTTGAACACCAAACCAATGCAAAACACATTTCAAACCCCGTTCAACTCCGAACACCACAAACCAACAACACCAAATATCATTCACCACCTCCCCCATTCTTAAATCAAACCACAAACCAACAACAACAACAATTAAACATACATATCCAGATTTCACACAATAATAATTAGAAAAAGAAAACAAAAATCAAGGAAACTCATTGATATCTCACCTTCGATTTGTTCGCCTGCACCATTAATTGCCACCGGGTTTCGTCGTCACTGAGTAAAACTTACAGAGATGCTTGAAATCAGTGAAATGGGAATCCAAGTGAGAAGTGAAGTGAAAAAAGGAAGAAGTAGGATTTGGAAGCGAAGTGAGAAGTTTGAAAAAATGGGGGAATTAGGGTTTTCTTAATTTTTAATTGACTATTTACTTAATAACAAACAACATCGGATACTTTTTGATAAATAGTATTTGATAATGTCCACTAAGCTTCTAACAATATCTGATAGTATCTGTTATACGTCTTACGAATTATGATATAAATTTAAAACAAAATGTCAATTTTTAAAGAAACTCCTAATTTGGGTCAAAATTATTAAAAACTTAATTCACAATTATTGCTTCAATCATTCTAGACGTACGACCAAAATATACAACTCATTCCATACAATCTATCATAGTTTGATTTTCATGAATAAGTAATTACCATATCATTCATTTTAACTTCCTCCATCTAATAATATTTCATCAACTTAGATTATATAAAATTGGTTATATAAAATGGTTATATTTGTAATATTATTATTAATAATTTGACAGCTCAGTATATTATTTGATGAATTGTTTTAGATCTTCTATTCACCTCAACTTGTAAAGGTTTATATAACATCATTAAATAACTATAAGTAGTATTAACGCACATGATAAAGCATTGAAATTTATGTATTTTTATTGTGAAAATTATTAAATTATCTAAAAAATTGTATTTTCAATTACAAAACTCATTGAATTCAATAGAATAATTAATTTAATACATTTTTTTTTAGATGTTTTAATAATTAATATAATAGAGGT
>JANLJB010028582.1:0-11370 GCA_026212285.1 Bursera cuneata | reverse complement strand
TAGAATTCAAATTAATTTTTGTTTATCTAAATAGTAATAAATCCAGTAGAATTAATACTCAATATATTGGTCTCTGTGGGTACGATATCCGATTGAAAAATCACTTTATTACTTGATACGATTTCGTGCACTTGCGAAATTCACAACAATTCCTAATGTTGTGAATCCCACATTGCTTAGAAAGCAATAGGAGGGAGTCTAGAAGCACTATATAAGAGGGTCTAGTTCTATATAGATTATTGTAGAAATCACTCAAACTTATTTTTTCATTGTTTTCTCCTTGTCATTAGAGATAGTTTCTCCTCAATTAAAGAGAGAAGGTTTTAGATTCCTAATGACTAGAGAGAGGTTGCAAGAAGTTTCTTTAAGGTCTAATAAAGTTTTTTTTTTGCTCCATAAATGTTTCCCTCATCACAAGAGGGTTTTATCACGTAAGCTTTTTGTCCATTGTCTTATTATTTATTGTTTTTATTTTCTTTTCAAGTTTATGCTGGGGGTAGATTTCATAACACCCCTTGCAGCCATGGAAGGAGAAGTAAATTCAGAATAATTAAGGGCACATTTTTCTGGTATATTTAATGAATAATTACTGTTTCATGTAGGAAAAAAAGTTTTTATAATAAAATAATGAATAGTCTAATCATAAATGTTATCGACAAGTAGTTTTGAATTCTTTGGAGGTTTAGATAAAATATTAACATATTAGAAACAATTTTTTTTAAAAATTTATCAATTATATTTTCTTAAATTATTAATTATATTTAGAAGGATTTTATATAAAAACTTGCACTACACTCTGATTTAATAAGTGATATAAATGAGGTAAATATGTCTAATCATCTAAGATAATAAATATTATACATATCTGACATGTACATTGCTTTTTATAGAATAATATGATTTTTGCTTCTTGTTCAATTCTTATTTAAAAATATGATTTTTTTTCTCCTAATTGTATTTTTAGTTTTTACGATGTAAAAGTCACGTTGATTAACGAAATTTGTCAATTAAAGTGGTGACTTTGAATTTATAAAAAGATTGGGGAGTGTATGTTATAAGAGTGCGAAGGTTAAATCCATGCGTGACACTTTACAAAAACCAACTCTATGTTAACTCACATTTGAAAAATTTGTCAATTAAAGTAACATGAGAGAATTTATTTAAAAAAAATTCAGCTAAATGGGAGCAACATCACGATTATAACAATTCAAAGTTCTTTGAATTGGTGGAATTAAAAAGTAGATTGACTTTCTTTTAAAATATCCATGGATAACTATTAAAAAAAATCACTTTATAATATTTTGTACAAAAAGACTAAAAGAATGAAATAAAATAAAAAGTCTCTCACACTTAATGATATTTACTATTTATTCTCTAAATAATACAATTAAATAATAAATAAAAAGAAAGACATTTTAGAAAAAGAAATATAATATATAATATTATTAAATATTATCAAAGGAGTTAGTCATTACTGTTCACCAGTACCATTAAATTTTTACTCTTCTAATAATAATTGATCGAGTTTTTTCTTCAAACTATAAAAGAAAATATATTGTAAATATATAATTTATGTCAATCTAAATAAATAAGAATTAAAAGAAAAAACTAAAATTCTATTTATAAATAAAATAAAAGAAATTAATAAAAACATGATTTGAACTTATATTATTGTATGGATGAAAGGTCTAGAGACCTAACTCAAGCAGTATAGAAAGGAAAAAGAAATCTAAAACTTGAAATTCATTAGGTTCTTTTTTTTTTTTTTTTAAGAAAAGGTTATAAAATTAATTCTATAAAATGATGGGGCTATAAGTAAATTTCTGATCTTAGAAGGGGCTCGCGCCTCGGGGGTCCCTTTGTAGGTCCGGCCATGTCTCTGGATGACTAGAATTGTGAATTTTTCCCATATCCACATTGTTAGACTTCTGGATCTGATGAAACAATAATTTTTGACGTGACGATTTTGTTTTGAGTGGTGGCGAATCTAGATGTTAGTTGACGTGGTGGTGATTCAAGTTGCTCGCATGCCTTGGACGGCGGCTATGGTTTAGTCATTCAATTCATTTGATCATGTCAACTGAACATAGTTTATACGTGGTTGATTATAATTAACCACTTGCAAAAAATACAAGACAGGTGGTTGATTTCAAAAATTGTAGAGTGCAAGAAAAGTGAAAGCTATATAATAATAGCAATAATAATGTGGATATGGACGCAAAGTAAGCATCGGAATCTTCATTTTAATTAATTAGTTTAAACAACATTGAAAGATACTTGTCTTAGTTTATTAATTAACAAATAGTTAATTATATTAATCACGTTACGATCCTGAATAAATGTTTGATTCATCCATAGTGATAGTTATCTACCACCATTTTTTTTTCATTTTTTTTTTTTGAAATAACTTGGTTAGAATCTTTTCAACTTGTCATTCCAGTTTACTTCCGCACTCTCGTTCCTCATCTCCCAAAAAAGAAAAAGAAAAAAGAAAGGTATTTCGAATTTTCTATAGCTTTTATATATGATTGTGGCATAATTTATTTATTTTTTTTAAGAAAATTTGAAATTATCAAACTTAGGTCTCAATGTTAAACTGAGTAAATTATTTTTTATTTCAATTAAATAAATGAGTATATATTGTTTTTGAATGTCATCATATTAGCAGCCACCAAAGGAGACTTCGATGAAATTTCGTACCCATATGTCCCGATACATAAAAAACTAGGAATTCTATATATGCTCACCTCTAGATTGATAATTTAAACAAGGACTCGAAAGATCACCATACTGCTGCTGCAATGGCACTCCTTCCCTCTTGCTTGTCTCATGTACGTGCCCGAACTCATAACCTTCCCAAATATGAGATAAGGAAAGCACAAAACCGTGGTCTTATGAATCAGAAAGCTAGATTTTCCGTGCTGATGAGCACCCAAAATCCCCATCAAACAGATCCAAGAAGATCAGCGAATTACCAACCAACGATTTGGACATACAATTTTATCCAGTCCTTAAAGATTCATCATTCGGTGACTAATTACTTAATTGCGATTTCTTTTCTGCTTTGTTAACACATTTGTTCTTCTTTACTTTTGAATCCTTTTAATCTCAATTCTCCGATAATGATCGTATCTCTATATCATTTTCTGCGTATTTTGTGAACGTAGAATTTTTTTTTTTTTTTTTTTTGGTAGGATGACAAGTATGAGGAGAAGGTAAAGAAGCTGAAGGAGGAAGTGAGGGATACGTTAAACAATGAAAATGGAGTGTTTTTGACCCTTCTTGAATTGATTGATGACATTCAGCGGCTAGGTTTGGGATACCATTTTCGAACGGAGATAAGGAGAGCACTTGATAGAATTATCTGTTGGGAAGAAGGATACGGAGTCAAAGAAGAAAAGAAACTCCATGCTACTGCTCTCAAATTCAGGCTTCTCAGGCAACATGGCTATGACATCTCTCAAGGTTACACTCACATCATTTTTTGTTGTCCTACTGTCGAAGTTCTCTGAAAAGTTTCAGCTTAACCACTTCTTATCCAAGAAAAACAAATGATCTAGCTAGCCTTTTTCACTATATTGTTGTTAAAAGGAGCTCTTTATAAATTGGGATAAAATTAATTATTACTTTATTGTTTAATTTATTTGCCTTTAAAATATATTTTAGGAAAGATAGGTTTATTTTTATTTGTTTTCTATTAGAATTACGATTAGCTTAGTACAAATAAAATTCTTGTAAACATTTCTAATGAATTTTTTTTTAATAAGAATTGATGAATGAGAATCGTTAAATTTTTATCTTCTATTTTTTGGTATTTCATAAGAAAATCAATGAACTTTGAAGGCTAAAATTTTGGTATTAAACATTGAATCAACAATCATTGGTAGAACAACTTATGGTATTTTCAAATCATGGTTTTGTTCTTATATTTTAATAATCAATGAATATGTGTGTTACCTTTCTCGTTCTCCTCTATATCAAATTGTACATGATATAAACTTGAACAAATAATATTGTCGTGTATAATCCAAATAGTTTCTCACCGGACAAATTTATGTTTGAGAACATTAAAAATGAATGTGTAATATATCTATTTATGTAAACTACAGATATATTTAAGACTTTCAAGGACCTAAAAGGCAATTACATGGACTACCTTCATGACGATGTTGAAGGAATGCTAAGTCTATATGAGGCTTCATATCTGGCCTTTGAAGGAGAAAACCTATTGGAAGAGGCTCTAACATTTTCAAGAACACGTCTTAGCGAGCTTGAGATAGAGATAGAGCCAGCCACGTCAGAACTTGTTAGTCATGCATTGGAGCTTCCTTTACATCATAGAATGTCAAGGCTAGAAGCACGATGGTATATTGAGGCATATGGTAACAGAAAAGATGCAAATTACTTGCTACTTGAACTTGCCAAACTGGATTTCAATTGGGTGCAATCAATATATCAAAGAGATCTCAAAGATATGTCAAGGCAAGGAAATAAATTTCTTTCCTGAGCTCTTTAATTAAGATCATACAACACATTTTATTTTTCATTTGTAGTGAAGATATGTTTCTTTTTCTCCTTCTTTTATTACTTTTTTCATTAACCACTAATCAAAACTTTTGGTCGTTACTGAGGTAAAGATTAATCAGAAGAAAATCAAGGTTATAAAATTAAAGCAAACTAGATATAGGGTGAGGATCTTTTAATACCATTTTTTGAAATAATATCTTGATACAAATTTCTAGTCATTCATATCATATAATCCAATGGTTGAATAGTTGATTATGTGAGACAACTAAATGCAAATTTTTAACTTTAAATCTCAACTATTTGATGAAACAAGAAGAATGACTTTAAATTTGAGCCAAATTTAAGTTTGTTTTCTCATCGATTCGGACTTTATCAACATCTAATATTATAAGATAAAAGTTTAATCTATAAAGAAATTAGGATCCAAATTAGTTAGGAATTAATTTTTCTTTGAGTTATGAAGTAATTTAATTGGTGTCTCCTTTGTCAATTCAGGTGGTGGAAAGAAATTGATCTAGCAAATAAGTTGGACTTTGCCAGGGACAGGGTGATGGAATGTTTCTTTTTTATGGTTGGAATGGTTCCTGAACCACAATTTAGTAATTGTCGTAAAGGGCTAACAAAAGTGTTTGCATTTATAACCATCATTGATGACATCTATGATGTATATGGTACTTTGGATGAATTGGAGTTTTTCACCAATGCCGTTGAAAGGTTTGTAATGAATAGAGAAAAGTAAAAACTAATTATTTCAAAATTTATAATGCTCAATACTTTATTCCAGATGGGATATCAATTCTGTCAGTGAACTTCCAGAGTACTATATGAAGATATGCTTCCTGGCTCTCTACAATAGTGTGAATGAGATGGCTTATGACACTCTAAATGAACAAGGAGAAAACATCATTCCGTACCTGAAAAATGCGGTGTTGATTGCAACTATTCTTCAATTTCATTTCTCAATCTTAACTCCTTACCTGTAGAAACTGAAAATTATATTCTGATTTTTTGTGGTGATTCAGTGGGCTGATGTGTTCAAAGCATTTTTGCAAGAAGCAAAATGGCGTTTCAACAAATACACGCCAACCTTTGATGACTATCTTGACAACGCATGGAGATCAGTGTCAGGGACACTACTTCTTGTTCATTCCTTCTTTTTATTGAATCAAAATATCAACAAGGAGACTCTTGAGTCTTTAGAAAAATACCATAATCTCTTGCGTTGCCCATCCCTAATTTTTCGATTTTGCAATGATCTCAGTACTTCAAAGGTATGATTTCCACCCTGGGAAGAAATGGACTATCAACTATTTAATTTTAGTTTATTAAATTAACGTTATATATATATCGTCATAATTTGTAACACAGGCTGAGCTAGAGAGAGGTGAAACAGCAAGTTCAATACTATGCCATATACAAGAAACTGGTCAGTCTGAGGAACTTGCTCGCAAAAAAGTAAGGAATCTGATTGACGAAACCTGGAAGAAAATGAATAAATATCGGGTGGATAAGTATCCATTCGCAGAACCATTTGTAGAAACAGCCATTAATCTTGCCCGGACAGCCCAATGCACATACCAGTATGGGGATGGGCATGGGGATCCCGATGCTAGAGCAAAGCAAAGAATCCGATCATTAATAATTGATCCCATTTCAGTCATTCAAAGCGAAGTAACATTCTAAGTTAGAGTTTATTCAGTTAGCTGTTTCTTTTATCGCAATAATCATGTATAATTATTGTTATAGATTACAATGGATTTCCACCTAAAGTAAGGCGGTGCAAATTGCTAACAAATATTGGTTTGTTATTGGTTGAAATTTGACAAATTTAAATTGGCATGAATTTTAGCAATTTGTATGGCCATTAGAATGGCTTATTTCTATTTGCTTTGAAGGGTGACAGAAACTTCTATTTATACGCCCACCAAACTTTTGTAACGTGTATAAAAATTTAAGATAGTAATGAATTTCTCTTCTCTAATTTTCTCTCTCAATCGCTATTTCGCCTCTCAATTTTACTCTTTGCTTAATTACTTCTCTCACTTTACGTCGCCACCATATTTCATTCACAACAATTGTTGAATAAATTAGTTGTTAGCACTATGGTAATTTTGTCCTAGTCTTTGGGATGTGCAGAAGTAGCTGCATTTACCTAGTCTATAGGAGTTTGTTTTTTGCACGTTAAGTAGTTCCTATCTTTATGGTTTTATCTCTTGTGTATTAGCCTATAAAAAGGTTATGTGTTTTGACTAATAACAGTGTGCAGAACTTCTTTCCTCTCTCATTATTTTGTTTTGTCTTTTATGCTTCTTTTCTCACTTTACTTTTTGTTGACAACAATTTCTTAGAAATTAGCTGAATACTTTCACACTGACTTGCCTCCGCAGAGTAACACTCAATAGTTAAATTACAACATATATGTGGCTATAAATAGTAGATAAGCCACGAAACTTAGAACATTGATTCATGTAAATAATAAATAATTAAGCACAAGAATACTACTTCTTAACAATAGTATTTCCATTTTAATCTAATATTTCAACGAAGACATCTCATCAGAAATATTATTTCTATGTACGAGACTCTCTAGACCTTCATCTCTCTCATAGAATTTTTGGAGGAGAAACAAATTCAAGTTAATTTTCAATTATCTCTAGATAGACGTATGCCAATCTTTACAGAAATAATTAATTTGTCAGAGCTTTAATTTTTATTTTTAGTGTAGTAAGATAGAGATGGATAATAATAATGTAGAAAGGAAAATGGAACAGCAAATGCTAACAATAATATAAGGATAAATAACAATCACAGAAAATACTAAAATAAAATATTTGATTCTAAATTAAATCTAACATGCAATTGGAATCGAACCAAAGTCATAAAATTTTTTGGTCTGTTGCGAAATTAATTAGGATTGAAATTGTATAATTCAAAATTGGATGTTTTTTTGAATCCTAAATTTAATTGAATTAAAGAAATATCCAAACTTTATTTAGTTATAGTTTTGCGAGTGCACAGTCTTCTTAGGTATGTTGTATGAGTTCAAGTCTATGATGTTTTGTGTATAGTTGAACCATCTATGAGTATTCAAGGGGATTGCTATTTGCAAAAATTACTGATCAAAGGTTCTGTGGTAGAATATTAATCTTAATTTACGGCTGACCGGTATAGGTAGCTAGCATAACTACCTTTTGTTGGAGCCTAAAACTCAACTCGTCTTCCATATGTGTCACCTTAATTATTTCATAAATTTCGGCTACTTAATTATAAATTGATGGTTCATTTTGTCGCATGTGAAGATTTCTCTCATATGGTTTTACGAGCAAGGAGTGAGTTTAGAAATGCACCCTTGCACGCATTCATGTAATCATTGGTTTGTAAAAGATATTTTGACATTATGTATAATTATATTTTATGTATAAATACTTATATTAAAACTTTTATTTGATTTTTATCAGATTCATTCATTAGTTGGCCCTTGGGATTCTTGTATAAGGGGTTTCGAGGCGCCACGGGATTCATTTAGTCCAACCTATATCCTTGTATGAATATAGTTTATAGTTATATAAAAGATACGGAAAGGTTAAAATAGGAAAAGCCAATACGATACCACTTATTATAATAGTATATAAAATTACATGTGAAAATAGCTTTAATTATTTAAATGATATAATAAAAGGGACGTGAAATTATGGGGCGGCCCTTATGGCGTAACATAGTTCCACCCATGTGAAAATGGTTTTAATTATTTAAATAATATAATGGAAGAGAAATGAAATGATTATTGTACTTTAACATAGGAAAGAACTGAGGTTGACAGCGGAATACAGCTAATTAAGAAATAAAGAAGTAATGTTTTACGTGATTGAGGTAGAAACGAGTGGTAGGAATTTATTAACATAATTTGTGGTTACAAATAGACAGTTATAAAGTCTGCAATGTTATCATTTTTACAAATAGATAGTTATATAATTGAAATGGTGGAGTTATTTTCATCCAAAATAATTTTCTGAATACCCATTTGTTAGAAATAAATTTATTATTAAAATATTGGTAGAGTAATTTACCAATATAAATGTGTGAAATTAACATCTATTTGAGTTTTAAAGAAAGAAATACATCTATTTGCTTTATGGACGGTGGTGAGTATAAGAAATCTGAATTATTAAAAAAATTAGATATAATACAGAAAATTTGTTATGTTAATTAAAAAAAAAATTAGAGGAATTAGAGAAACGGAGTACAAGACTTGAGGAAAAGTTGGATAATTCAATTCATTTATTACAACTAGTGAGTAATTATAATTGAGAGTCAAAGAAAGTTGGTAAGAAGGAACAAATTAATTTAGACGTAGAATTAGAAAATCTTAATATTCAACTTAAGAATTTAAGACTAGACACATACACATAGAATTAATACATTTGATGCCCAAGGAAAGGGGATAATTATAAGAGAGAAATGAATAATAAAGAACTTGGTAAAGTCTAGTTAGAACTAAATCCTTGTTTATAAATAAATGGAAAAACCCATTACATGGCATTAATCAAAATGTAAATTTTGAAAAAGATATTCTAGAATCTTTGTATTAGATGATGATCGAGTTCAAGTCATTCTCAATTATTATTAAAAAAAACATTAATATTGGCTTTAATTAGTTCCAACCATGCGAAAATGGCTTTAATTATTTGAATAATGTAATAGAAGAGAAATGAAATAATTAATGTCCTTTAAAGTTGGTAAGAAGTGAGGTCGGTTACTGAATACACCTAATTAAGATGCAAAGAAGTAATGTTTCAAGTGATTCATGAGGTTAAAAGGGGTTTATTAACATAATTTTTGATTGCAAATGGATGATTATAAAGTCTGCAATGTTATCATTTTTACTACAGAGATATCACAGGAAACTGATACAAGAGGAAACGTATATAATGCTTTTGGGTACGCAAATTAAAATTCTGAATATCTTTTTTTTTTTAAATAAATTTTATTATTAAAATATCTCTAAAGTAATTTACCAATAAGAACAATTAGGATAAAATTATTGAACAATATTAATTAGAGTAGTACTATATTTGCAAAGTATATATACAAAATTTGTTTGTAAAATGATGTGGCATCACTTGTTAAATACCACATTATCAATCAACATTTATTATATTTATTTATATTAATCTTTCCATTGACTTAATACCATATTACTTTGCATACTTTGTAAGTAAAGCATTATTGTTGTTAAGTACTTAGGTTATGATTCTAAATAAATGTTTGATTTATTTATAGTTGATAGTTATCCACCACTATTTGTTTTTTATTTTTTGAAATAACTTTGTTAGAATCTTTTCAACTTGTCATTCGAGTTTGCGTTCATACTCATTCTTCATCTTGCAAAATATATATAAAATTATTATACAATACCACGGATTGGCTAATTGATAATTTTGTGAATGGTTTATGATTTAAAATTTTAATTTTTAAAAACTAAGATATAATTTAAGGTTATAAATTTATTTATTGTCTTTTTTAATATCTCAAATTGAATTTCATATGATATTTTAAAACTATTTTAAGCTTAAAAATATAAAATATATAAATATACAATTTATTTCGGTTTTAAATTTTGAATTAGCTTTTGTCTATGATTGTACCCTAGAACTTTATTTTAATAAAAATTGAAATTATGAAACTTAGGTCTCAATGTTAAACTTAGTAAATTATTTTTAATTTTTATTAAATAAATGGGTCTATATATATATTTTGAATGTCATCATACTGGACTTCGATGAAATTTCCTACCCATAGTTTGACTATATGTCCCGATGCATCACAAACTCGAAATTCTATATATGCTTACCTCCACATTGATAATTTAAACAAGGACTAGAAAGATCACCATACTGCTACTGCAATGGCACTCCTTCCCTCTTGCTTGTCTCATGTACGTGCCCCAACTCATAAGCTTCCCAAATATGATATAAGGAAAGCACAAAACCGTGGTCCTATGAATCAGAAAGCTAGATTTTCCGTGCTGATGAGCACCCAAAATCCCCGTCAAACAGATCCAAGAAGATCAGCGAATTACCAACCAACTATTTGGACAAACAATTTTATCCAGTCCTTACAGATTCATCATTCGGTGACTAATTACTTAATTGCGATTTCTTTTATGCATTATTAACTCATTTGTTCTTCTTTGCTTTTGGATCCTTTTAATCTGAATGCTCCAATAATGATCGTATCTCTATATCATTTTCTGCATATTTTGTGAACGTAGAAAATTTTTTTGTAGGATGACAAGTACGAGGAGAAGGTAAAGAAGCTGGAGCAGGAAGTAAGGGATATGTTAAACAATGAAAATGGAGAGTTTTTGACCCTTCTTGAATTGATTGATGACATTCAGCGTCTAGGTTTGGAATACCGTTTTCGAACGGAGATAAGGAGTGCGCTTGATAGAATTATCTGTTGGGAAGAAGGATACGGAGTCAAAGAAGAAAAGAAACTCCATGCTACTGCTCTCAAATTCAGGCTCCTCAGGCAACACGGCTATGACATCTCTCAAGGTTACACTCACGTCCACACTGGTTAATTCTTTCGTGATTGGACAAGTCCTTTGTTCTTTTGTTTGTTTTTAATTGGTGATCTTAGTAATTAATTCTTTCGTGATTGGACATTTGCGTCATTTCATTTTGTCCTTCTACTGTCGAAGTTTTTTGAAAAGTTTCAGCTTAACCAATTCTTATCCAAGAAAAATAAATGATCTAGCTAGCCTTTTTGACTATATCGTTGTTAAAAAGAGCTCTTTCTCAATTGGGATAAAATTAATTATTTAAGAAATATTTTATAAAA
>JANLJB010028581.1:0-11369 GCA_026212285.1 Bursera cuneata | reverse complement strand
TATATATTAAAAAGTTATTGATTCCTAAGCTTTTAGGAAAGTTTGTTTGCAAATCAATTACTTGATTCGCCTCTAATGTTATGTTATTAGTAAAAGTTTTTAATCTATATATCATAATCTATGTCTATTGTTGTAAAATTTTTGTATAAGTTTACATTCAATAATATAATTAATATTTATCACAGATATTTTATACATAATACTACAAATTCATAAAAATTTATATATTAAAATTAAAATAATATTAGGCAAATATTTAATATTAAAATGGTAGTATGATTATGTATTATGTCCATAAATAATTATATCATATTAGTAATAAATACTATAGATATACAAAATTGACATTATATTAACAATGAACATAATAATTGTTATATAGTCAATATTTCATAATAATCTTATACCATTAATGAATCATAATCTTATACTATTAATAAATCATAATATTAGTATATGGTGAATATTTTATTTATATATGAAACTAGATATGATTATTATGAAAACAACATAAAAATAAACAAGATACTTATTAAATTAACATTATAATAATTATATAGAACAATGAACTAATTTATTAAATAAATATTATAATAATAAATATGTCTTCATTGGCTCTCAAACTTTTACGCAAGAATGACCTTGAACTTTATCTTAATATTAAACATATCCGAGATTATAGTATAGGTTCCAAAAATTTACCCATGTCAATTATTAAGCAATAACTTTTAAAACGCCAATTTACCCTTTTATGGTTATACTAGGGTCATCTGTTATATTTATCTAAACTTGAGGTATTCCTTGTTGATAAACTTAAGTTTAAGGCCGTGTATGATGTTTGTTATCCTAACAAAATATTCGTGGTAAATAAACCTATACCCTTGAGGTTTGCCTAAATATTCAATATTCAAGTGTAGATTTTAAGATAAATATAAAAACTACATGGAATTTTGTGTGTAATTACTCAAATATACTTATATATACTGGCTCTACCAAAACGAAGAGCAAACTACGCAAGCTATTACTAAAATTGAAACAAAAAAGTAAAGGTACTTACTTGGGTTATCACTGGTGCTAACAATGGCTTCCTCAGATGCCTGGTATGCCTGCTCCCTTCTATTCCAGTTTATGAGACCACAGAGAAATTGTTTATTTTCCCTCACCTTATAGTTGTTTTTCTGTAGTAAGTTAATGGAACTCTTAATGTTTCAAAAATTCATCACAGACCACCATTAAATAACATATCACCTTAGTTACTATTGATGTCAAAATACAACTTTTTACCTTATTTTGACAATTTTAAATAATATAAGTGAATAGAATATCATATGGACATATTACTCATAAAAATTAAAAAATTAATTGAAATTAAAAAAATTGCTTGGTAATTACCTTGAAAAAGAAATCAAATACATATTTTTTAGTAATTACTCAAAATTGATAGATTTGAATTTCAAATTTGTTGTGCATTTTAAAAATAATATACATGTGATTGGTAAATTTAATTTATAAAGAGTTGTTTAGATAATTCATATATATTGAACATATGTATTAAAATATATAGAATAATTTAACAAAGTTTTAAAATATTTGATAAATTTATTTTTATAAAGAGTTGACAACTTGGAAGAATAAAATTGAAATATGAACAATGTTCATATAAAGTATTAAGGAATACAAGAAGGGCTCTCTCATTATTTACTAATCATAATAAATTTTTTAAATAATATTCATTTGAATTTTCTAAATATTGATAGAACATTCGTTTCTTTAACATTTTAACATGTTAAACATAGATTATCATTATATTTGCAATTTAAAAAATCCATAAAAAAAAGTCAAGCTTGAAATATAACAAGGGAAAAAAAAGAATTGGATGCTTTAATATACTTGCAATAAAGGACAAAACATTTTTAGCAAACTAACACAAGACAGACACAGACACTTTAATTGATTTTAAAGAAGAATTAGATGCTTAGTTGAGTTTGAAAGAAATAGATACTTTAATTATTTGATACTCAAGGAAGGATGCACAATAAATGTGTTACACGCCCAACTTTAATAGTGCATAATATTTTTCCATACCAAAAAAAAAAAAAAAAAAAATCTTAGTTGATGCTTTACGTAACAAATCTATTAAAAATTGATGCTTTAATTAGTTGATACTCAAGGAAGAAAATAGCATTTTGGGCATCCTGTAAAAGAGTTGAAATGTGGTGACCCGAATTTTCGAAAACAGTGATCTAAGGATGTAAGTGAAAGATTTCAAAATTTGAAATCGTAAAATTATATATTTTTGACATGTATTGGACGAGATGGGCGTATTGACGATGTATATGTACATATTTGGGTGTTACGGATGAATTTGGGGATTTTTTGAATTTTTGGACTAAAAGGTCATTTTACACGGGTCTTGGAGTTTTCATCTTTAGTGTCCGAGGTTAATATTTTGATGGTCACGTGAATGCAAAATAGATGTATTTGGGTTGGTATAGAGATGTCGGGGTGTCGAAATGAAATTCATGAAATTTGGAAGGTTTGAAAAATTTCCAATGGACCCCTGAATCCCAAAATTTATATAAACTCCATAGGACCCAAAACATTCAAAAATCTTATACAGACACCCCTATTTACCGAAAATCACCTCGTCGTTGTTGCCACTGTGACTATTTGTCTTCCCGGAGAGTTAGTAGTCGTGGCAAGTGGCGATGAAAAAGTCTTAGTCTGCTGATCACCGTGGTGGTTCCTGTTTTACCGTCTGATGCTGGCAATACCGTAGATCGAACTAGGAATGTTCGCATGCATCAACATTGGCTAGTCGATTTCGGTGCCACCAGCCCTAGAGGCTGGTGGCGATCAACTCCTCTTGGCGAGACGGTTCTAATAGTGGTCTCCGATCAGCTGTCTGGTGCGTGGATCACCGGTAATCAGCCCTGTTAGCCACTACCTTCTGTTCGCTGATCTGCCCCTTCCCACAGTCATTTGTCGTCACCATTGGTCGGAACAAGTTTCTCTTGGTGAGACAGTTCTGGTGGTGTCCCTCGTTTCCAATTCTCGACTATGGATTGTGTTTTTCGATGAGATATCGTGAATCTCGGCTGCCACGAGAAAATTATTGTCGGCCCCTCAGCTTGCAGGCTTGACAGTTTTCCCATCTCAATGACATCCATGCAACTTTGGATCTTGACAGATACACCTTTGTCATGTGTTTTGACATAAGGACCCCTAAGGGTTTTTAGGTTAGCAGTTTTACCCTTATTTGGTTAATTTTATACTAACCCCAAATAGTTTATAAGTTTATAATAACACCCTTAGGACGTAAAATATCGTTTTAATCCCGTGTTTGGTTTGTATGTGAATGACCCCTTAACTTCGAGGACTCATTCAGAACATTCGGGACAGACAGGATTCACAATACGGATAAGGAAAAAAGAGAGAAAGAGATCGGTAGCTATGGTTCGGATATTGAGGTAGGGGTTTCTGACTACACTTTTCTATTTTGTTTTAGTGTACATGCATATGGACTTAAATTATGTTGTGGCATTGGAAATAAAAAGTATATGTGATTAGGGTGTTATGTGTATGTACGGATCGGGACGTCACGGGTGCGTATATAGATTTACAGAAACAGATAATTAGTCATGAAATATGATGATACATGGGTGATTGGGTAGCCGGAGCATGCATCCGGCATAGTTACGTGAGTGAGTAATTGAAGTAGATGTCCGATGTAGATAGATGATGAGACATGGGAGATGTGTGTGTTTAATCACGAGTGATGAGACACACGAGACACAGACATGTATGTAGAGGTACTTGTGCGATGTGATGGACGAGGGTCCATAGGGATTGCCATGCTATTCGTGAACAGGATCCCAGTAGGATGGGGATAGCCATGCTATGTGAGCAAGATCCCAATACGATAAGAATAATGAGGTACGGAGTGGGTGTATTAAGTATCTGCCGTGAGTACGGGACTTACGTGGATGTGTCCCATGTGTGGCGATAGTTGCAATTGAAATAGAAAAAATTTCTGGTAGTAATAGTGGTAGGTATGTGAGAGAAATGAATTGGTAGGTTTTGTGTTTTGCCAGATGCATCCATGTAATTAAAATTTCATAGAACTGTTTAGTGTTAGAAATTCCTACTGGACTGTGTTACTCATCCCTTCCTCCGAGCTCACGTAGAGGATCTCAGATGGTATTAGATGATGTCTGGATAGAGTGAGTCAGTTTTTATTTGGTTGTTTTATTATCGAAAAATTTTGTAACCGTGACTTTTAGTATACATGTTTTATTTAAACGTTTTATTTGTTTTTATTCTGTTTTATTTTATTTATTTACATAGTCACCCATGGGATTCCTGTATAAGGAATTTCAGGATGTGACATGAAAAGCTAACTATTTGATGATTAAAGTGAAGGATAGTTTTGATATTTAATAGAAGAAAAATGATTTATCGCTTTAAGAGCAATTATTGTATTTAATAATTAGTTGATACTCAAGGAAGAAATCTTAGTTGATGAATTTTTGAAATAAGAACAGAGGAAAGAGAAAGCAATGAATTAAAATGGATTTTATTTACCCTTTTTCATTGATTCAACAAGATGCATTGTCAAAATATTTTTACACAATGAAAATATGAAAATAACATATACAAAAATGATAAACAAAATTTCTAAAATTTATTTTTTTTCTAATTTAATCTAGATGAGAATACTAATTTGAAATGAAATAGCATATTGCCTTATTAGTTTTCAACAGTTTGATATTGCCATAGTCTCCATCTTTATGCATTGAAACTTCAAATGGTAATAAGTTATTGTCTAAAGTTGATTTTCTCCATCTATAGAGTTGATTTTATCACAACCAATTTCTTTATTCATTCTTATTATTATTATATAAGGTCTCATTAATAATTTTTAACTTTCTAACCTAGCTCATCATTGAAAATCTGTCTTTAGGTTAATATATTCGACTTAAAATATTAGTGTGAAGGTCTTCATGTCAGGCGTTTTTTAATTTAGGTTTCGATTGAGTTCAAATCCCCTCCTTCTCACATCTTTCAATACTAGAAGATTGGTCACTGATAACTTAAGGACCAAACTGATTTAAATCATTAAAAGTTATCCCTTAATGGCAGGGGCGGACCCAGAAATGAAACTTAGGTGGGTCAAAGGTTAAAGTAATAATTAATATAAATATAAATATAAATAAACACAAATATTTTATTAATAAAATTATCGTTAACTAATACTTTTATAATTGTCTTCAAAGATATTTCATCTTTTAAAAATATTGTATAATTATTTTATTATCAAATCTATCAAATATATTATTTTTAATATATACAACTAAGTTATCATTCAACTATTGATCACTCATTCTATTTCGTAAACGATTTTTCATGACATTAATTACTGAAAATGCTCTCTCTACATTAGAATTGACAACCGAAAAATTAATGCTAATTTTATCAACATATATACTAATGGAAATGCTCTGTCATTCTTAGTTGCGACCATCACTGTTGTAAGATCTCTAATCCCATAAATTTAACTTTAGAGCGTACATCTAAAATATAAATATCAAATTGAGAATTAAGTATCATGAGTTATAAGTTAGAAAATCTTTGGAAATGAACCTATCAGTTTTAGAGATTTCTTCATTCCAATTGCAAACATAGATGTTTGGGAATAATTAATTTTACAAATTCACAAAATAAACTCAGTGTTAACCTCAAACAAAATTTACATAAAATAATGTTAACAAATGAGTAAATTGACGAAAGGATATGAAATCGTTCATTAGATGAAATTGTGTTGTGTGGAGGTGGTTATGAAGAGACGAAGCAAAATGGACGCTTGCTAGGTTTAATGGCGGTTGAGGCATATGAAAGAAAAAGGTAATTTATTTATATAAGGTAACAATATATTTTTTGTAAATTAAATAATTGACATTAATTCTTATATAATTTAAACTCAATTGGGAGGGGACTAAAAAAATTAAAAAAAGGGAGGACAAGATTGGAAAAAATTAGTTAAAAATCAAAAGTCAAGTGGGGTCACTTGACCCCACATGACTACACGTGGGTTCGCCAGTGCTTAATATATATATATATATATATATATATATATATATATGAATTTTAAAATTTTAAATTTAAGCATAATATTTTCAACGAAGAACTAAAAAATTGTCGTTAAATGTGTTAAATTTTTATAATACAACTGTCACATGCAGACATTTGGTGACATTCAACAAGAAACTTTTCATTGCGTAATATCAATTTTTTTGAAGAAAATTTTTTCATCTGTGAAAAAGTCTGCAATGTACTTTGGCGATATTTTCATGACAAAATAATTGTGACTTTAACAACAAAAATAATCCATCACTCAAAGTTGAATTTCTTGTAATACCAATTCCTAATGGCCACAACTTGATACTTACTACTACCTCTCTTCTTTTAAAAAAAAAAAAGTCTTAATGCATCGTGCCAATGATTATGTCAGATAGACTGTTAACGTAGCTATTTTAAATAATATAACTACAACTTTTTTATTCAATTTTTCAAGTGTATGTTGATCCCTACCTAAATCTCACCATCTTGTGCCCTGTGCCCTAAGTTTTCCAGCACAGATCAAAATAATTCACTAGTTTTTATACCTTGGGACATGTAGCCCCAAGAAAATGCACCAAGGAGGTGGGAGGGAGCAAACCTCCCAAATCCAAAGCATTTACCTCTTGGGCTACTTCTTATTTATTTATTTTAAAAGCACGCAAACTGCATTCTTAAAACTCATTTTAAAGATAAATTGATGCAACTAATTTTATATTTCATCTAAAATGTCTAAGCGGAGTAAATAAATTAAAATACCGCACCTAGCTATTAAAAATAATGAGAATGTTATAGTTATAATAACTTACAAATAAAAGTAATTAATCAATGTGGCTTGCTATGAAATTATTGTTCTTCTAATCAAAGGGGAATCACAAGAACGCTTGAAATTAAATCTTTAACAACCACTATGTATTTGTATTTCCTCCATTCCCATCCCGAGCACAGAGCGGTCCAGTATCTCCCCCTGTTGACAGGACAAGAACAAAAGCAGTTCAATCCATTAAGAAGTATAGCTTAAGATCAAGTGTGTTTGATGTCATTCTAAAGTTGAATTACTTACCTTGCTTGAGTAGGATTGGATATTGCACATATGATCGGAGTCATAGTATTACAAGTGGTAAGTGTGACAATAGCTTCTACAGTGACAACACATTTTAAAGGGACTATTTTTTATGAGCACATTTTCTATTTTATATAAGTGTCACCCGGAACATTGATGTTATATTTGCATTGTACACTGACCTAGTTCATGTAAAATGTACAACTTGGAGGACTTCTTTATTTTGTCAGTTCAATTGTTTGGAGTCAAGTTTACTGTGATAATACTGATGGTAGAATTGTGTACATAAAGTTTATTTATATAAAATCCTAGAACTTGAAGGGTTACATAGAATTTAACGTGAAAATTTTAATTTGTTAGATAACTGGATGTAAACATGTATTATGTACTTTAATTTTTCTATAAAGTTGTGGATTTGAGCTGCATGCTGAATCTAGTATCCTTAAAAACCTAAAATTGAAATTTTGAAAATACATTTAGATTTTTATTCAGGATATTAATGTATATGTTAAGCATATTTTTAAGAAATTCTTTTCTAAATGGGGTTTGCAAGATAAGACATGTTATTGGTAAGAGGGTGATGTTGAAGGAATTGTGAATTATTGATACTATAATAATGGTCAAGTTGAGGAGCTTGTTTTGGTTTTCAGCAAAATACTAATAATGAGTAACGCTCTTTAGATTTGATAAATTTGACTAGCAACTCTATCTAAACGTCTTAACCGTTTAATCTAATAACTTATCTGAATGTGTTTATTCATATTTTGGTAATGATCGAATTTCATTAGATCATAAATTAAAAAAAAAAAAAAAACTAAGAAGCTATATATTCCAATTGAGTTTACTCATATTTCTAATAAAAGATTATCTTACCTATCCGTACCAGTTTTATAGACATTAATAAAACTAGAACTTTTTACCTTGATTTTTCCTTCTCTATTTTGACATATTTTTCTATCTCTATTTTTTATCAAAGAATTTCTTTAACTTCATTGTCATTCCCTTATTTAATAAACACCATTATATCATCTAATCATACAACTAGAAGTAATTAATCGAAGCGGCTACTTACGAAATTATTGTTCTTCTAATCAAGAAGAAGCACGAAAACGCTTGAAATTAATTAAATCTCTAACAACCACCATCTATGTGCATTTCTTCCACTTCCCATCCCAAGCACAGCATGACGGCCTTTTGCTTTGAAGACTGCACTTATTCACAAACTATATATCGACTTTTACTGCTTTTGATTCCTGCTACATCAACAATTTTTTTTTTTACTAAAAAAAAAAAAAGAAAAACCTTAGAATTTCAGTAAAAATAAATGAATAAAGAGAAAATCTTTAGTACAAAAGATATATGGTAAATTCTATCAATGAAAGAATATCATATATATCAATGTTTTGACAAACACTTATTTCAGTAATAATGTAAAATAATCAAACTTAAGGTGTTGAATTAAAAAGTAATAAAAAATTTAAAATTTTTTATTTTTCTAATCAAATTGTTGGCCCATCGACTCGTTAGTCTATGACGAGCCAACGGGTTAGTTAAAGGCAATGGATCGTTGGCCCGTCAAGGGCTAACAAGTCGATGAATTAATATCAATGGGCTCACGTGTCAATGATTTGATTAGACAAATCCAAATTTTTAAATTTTTTGTTATTTTATAATACATCCTCTTAAGTTTGGATATTTTCGTAAATCTCGCCTCTTATTTTATTGTAAATTGAATGAGTTCACATGTATTGCACTTTAATGATTTTATTTTATAAAATAAGTTTTTAAAAGTACAAATTTAAGTCAAGATTTAAGTTAATTAAAGAAATATAAAAATAGAGAGAGAGAGAGGAGAACTCACCAGTGGACGAGAAAGTAACTTTCCCCATTGCTTAGCGTAGATGTGAACTCAACAAGCGCAAAAGACCCGAATATTGATCAGAAGGCATCTTTTTGAACGATACATCTCTCAAGTCCTTAATATGTTGCGATCCTGGAATGAACTTCAAATTGCAGCTTCTGACTTCTAATTCTCTAAGACAAGGCATGGCGCCCTCCTCCACGGTCAAAAATTCTACTGGTAGTTTCCAAAGTTTCAGCACAAGAAGTTCGGGAAATCCTTTGGAGACACATTTCATTTCTTTCCCTATGTAGGAGTCAGCAAAAAGCCTGAGAATGTTTAGGTGTTTCAGCTCCCCTAGCACTTTCATTGGATCCGCTTTTAGTCTTGACATCGACAAAGTTAAGGTCTTGAGGTTAGGAGGAAAAAACTGAACATCGCTTACAAATTCTGGCTCTAGTTGACCCCGCAAATACAGGTCCTGAAGCTTTTGATGCTTATCCATTTTTTGCAACGTCAGGAATTGGTCGCCAGCTCCAGCTTCTTCTGATTGTTGATGAATTTCTGTTGATTTACCATCACCTGTAATGTATCTCAACTTTAAGGATTGGAGGCTAGTCAGTTCAGAAACCCATTCACTTATTTTCGCTTCGTAATTTCCTGAATTGTATGTCAGCCCGAGCTTTCTTAGAGTTCCAACCTTGCTGAGAAAATCCATTACAGAGGAATTCTCATGTCTCAAGTACAGGCCCCATAAGGTATGCAGGTCCGGAAGTGAAGTTGGAAGAGAACTACAATCAGCGACCCCATTAATCCAGCTCAAATAAAGATGTTTCAACTTCTTTGCATTCCATATCTCAATAGGAATATCATGGATGCGAGTATGCTTCAAATCTAAAGTCTCCAGATATTCTAACTCGCCCACAGAAGCTGGAAGGAAATCTATAAAAGTTGATCTCAAGCCTAGGTAACTCAAGCGTAAAAATTGTTCGATGGCAATGTCTATATTCCTAGGCTTCTATACTCCCTCAAGATCGAGCACCTTCAGCAATCTAAACATTCTCTTAGCAATAACCCTCTTAAGTAGCATACTTGTCTCTATTGTAGCTGTGCCTTGTCTTCGAGTGTCAAAAGCTATATAAGTACGAAGGTGCTGAACATGAAAGAACAGGTTTGAGGGGAAGTCGTTCTTGGTGCCCAAGTAGGTCGCAAATCGTCGAACAAATTGGAGTTGTTTTGTTGATTTAGGAGTTGATTGGAGTTGATTGTAAAGGAATCCGAAACCCGTTGCTTTTCGACAGAAGGCACTGTGTAGAGCACTCGGCAGACGACATGATTTTGGGCTTCCATCTAACCTCCATCTTACTTGAATCATGTTTCTAATGACTAATTCTTCAAAGAACATTTCTGCCAGATCTTCAGCTGCTATTTCCTGGCAATAATGAACCACAAATCCCTCGGCACACCATAGATGAATCAACCTCCTCACAGGTATCTCGAATCCTCTAGGGAAAAGCATCATGTAGAGCAAACATGGCTTGACCTCTGAAGGTAGGTCCTGGTAGCATAAATCCCAGATATCTTCATCCGAATTACTTGCAGGCCGGATCGCTTCTAGCCACTCATCATAGTTTCGATTTGTTTTGGTAGACAACAAGCCTCCAAGCATGACTAGTTTCAAAGGTGAACCGTTACATAGAGGCAGAATTTTGTCCTTGAGTTTTTCCAAGGATGATTTAGCATTCGGATCACCATTTTCTGCTATTCCTGCCTTCTCTAAGAATAATTTCCAGCTTTCCTCGTTTTTTAATTCAACTGTTTTTACAGTTAAATTGTACTCCTGCCTTACATTATTCTCCTCCTGGCTTGCAATATTATGCTCGTCTTGAGTAATTATAACTATTTTGCCCTTATTCGATGATGAACAAAGGGCCTTTGTGAGAGTTTGCCAACAATGCGGTTTCTCAACATCCTGATCAATGACAATAAGATACATGGTATCTTTCAAGAGTTTAGTGACCCTCGACACCATATCTTCTTCCGAAAATGTTGCTTCCGGCACCAGCTTTGTTGGATCAATTTGTTTTAGTAAGCAAATCCAGAGATCTCTATCTTTGGAGACGCTAGAGACATGAACCCAGGCACGTTTGTCGAAATGCTGCTTCACTTCTTTTTTGTTGTATAGAGTTCTGAAATTCCTATATTAAGACCCTAAGACACCTAGAGGGGGGGTGAATAGGTGTAATAAAATTGCGGAAGCTTTATACAATGATAATCAAAAACACGTTAATGAAAATCATAAATAAGAGATAAGATCAATCAGTCATTGCAGTTAATTCATCAACACAT